>JAQFVV010008123.1:0-41229 GCA_028023455.1 Epiperipatus broadwayi
AAACATTCACGGTTGAGAAAGAATTCGGTGTTGTAGATTTTTCCTCCGTTAGAAAACCCTATTCTCCATTGTCAAATAGTAATATAGTAATAACACAACTATAAACAAGGCAAAATAGCAGCTATCCAAGCAGACTTTAAAAAAGACAAGTTTTTACAACTGACTAATATAAATAAATAAAAGCATAAGAACAAGAATCAAACCCAAGTTTTCAAGATACATAAAAGGGATGATTTTGTTTAAATTTGATATCATATACACAGATAATCGCTTTGTCCTCCAATCTAAAAAGATCTCATCAAACTGCCGCACCTTACACTTACTTTTTTGATTTGCTTCCATTGAATTACTATATTGGACTTGGTGACTTACTTTGGTTTTCTTTTTTTTTTTTGGTGTTACTATTGTTGCTATTGTTCTTTCCCTTTAATTAAGAAAAAAACATTGCCATTTGTTGATTTGGAAATTTACATACTGCATGGAAATTCCAATCACCCCATGTACTGCACAATCACGTGCTCCGGGTAAAGCATTTCTGATGGGGGGGGATTGGGGGGAGAGAGGAATTTCCAATGCAAAAAATGACGATCTTGTTTATGCAAGAAAACAATTTGCTAAATTTCATAAGGTTACCTTGCAGTTACAAGGAGACAGCCTGAATTTAATAAAACAACATCCATAATTTCATCAATTCTTGCCTGAATTAACCTATTCAAACAAAATGTTGGAAGGCTCTAATTTTCATAGTTCCATAAGTTATCATTGACAAAGGATGATGACATTTTGCCATATGTTCAACATTTAAATGCCCTCCACTCAGACTTTAAAATCAGATTGGATGATATTTTGAACATGGAAATACCACAATGTATTATCAATCCGTATGGTGCAATTGGAGAATCAGATATTGCACTACAAAGTGAACTCATTGAAATAAGCATTAATGGAGTAACTTAAAGTGCAGTTTCAACAAAAGTTTCAGCAGTTGTATCTTCAAAACCATGTAATTGTTATTTATCCTGCATTATGGAGTATTGCAGGGAAGGTTTTGATAGCTTTTCCATCTTCATACTTCATGGAAAGCGTTTTAGTGCAGTAACTAATTCGCTGACAAAACAAATTGTATTTAATTATAAATTTTATTAAATACTTACTCATTATTTAAGTAATAGTTTTAACAAGGCTGTAAATCTTAGCAATGAGCGTCTGAAAAAATCGTCACTAGGGACCTGTATTTAAATAACTGAATGAAAAGATTTAAGGCTATAACCCAGTCATTTCACCCCAAGTACCGCAGTTGCCATCAGATCATCAAGTTCAACCCTCCCGCTCACAATTCCACCATTATTTATTGAATATTTCATTTTGAACCTTAGCTTTATTTTATGTTTTGTTACTAAATTCTGATTTTTATCCAAAATCCAAATATTTACACAGCTTTGTGCCAAATTGTAAAGAGAATTTTAATTTAGCCTTTTTTATATATTTTTGAGCTATTAGTTCAATTTTTTGTTTTATTTCACATAAAAATAGCTTTTTATTTAATTGTTTCAATAAAAAATGTAATGTACGTTTTCTTTTTTTTACAAATCCCTATTAAAGGAAACAGCATTAAGCCAGGTGATGAAAAATATATATAATGATATAAAAGTTTAGAAAGTTTAATATTAGGCAGGTAGGGGTTCAAGCAGTAAAAAAAATAATTCAGAAAGTGTTCCACAGGGCAAAAAAAGTTTGGAGATCTCTGGTATAGGTCAATGTATCAACAAACAACTAAAAATGAAACACAATCAGATCAGCGAATCTCTGAATCTCTTTTTTTCAGTTTGAAATGACAAATCAGCCTTCTTATTGTCACTGAACGTCCACACCTACATCTCTATGTTTATTATTTAGTCCAACATTTAATATATTATTCTCCAAAGCAGAAAAATTCTATGTATTTCCTTTATTAATCATTAATAATAAGATTAGTAGTGAGTTTATATAAGACTATATATATATATATATATATATATATATATATATATATTGTAACTGGACCGCCATACAACCGTTTTTATTACGTCAGTTGTAACAATTTTCTGATGAGCATGCTGCAGGAAGGAACTATCAATTGATATTCTTAATGCAGATGTTAATGCCCCCCTACAACAATATTTCCTGCTCATCAGAGGATGTAGTACATAGAGACTGGAAACATCTAAATATTTCTATGTTTGGTTTCCCAAAGAGCGCCATTAGAGTTCCATTTCACTACAACCTGACTGGCCTAGGTCAAGTTATGTCAGACGTAGCTCAGAGAACATGAGATTCTCATGAACCAGTGCTATAATTGGTGAGTGATGTGATAAATAAACAAAACTGGACAACTGAATAACCAATTTAATTTTAGTAACAAAAAAAAAATTTATTAAATAACAATTAATTTGCAATTTCAACAATAGTTCATTAATTCCTCTATGAGAAGAAGCTTGGAAATATTCTAATTCAATAATAGTTCATTTTGAATTCATTTATGGGAGGTTAATATTCTAATTCACAATATTCATTAATTCCTTTATGAGAAGAATAAATATTCTATTCAAAATAGTTCATTTTGAATTATTTAAGAAGATTAATATTCTAATTCAACATAGTTCATTTTGAATCCATTTATGAGAGAATTGATATTCTAATTTAAAATAGTTTTTTTTGTATTCCTTATGAGAAGAACTAGACGCACATTTATGTTATACAATTTCATTTACAGCACATTTTTTTTCCCCGTAAGAACCTTAGAAGCAGTCAAGCATTTATGGTTTATACAGCATTTCATCATTTTATGAATTATTACTGATTGGTAGATATTTGAACTCAACAATTCTTGGTTTGTAGAGCATTTATCATTTGATAATTGAGGCATTTATAATTTAGCCAAATATAGAAGTATGTTCTTACACATAAACTCTGTTACATTACCCAGATAGAAGTAATATGCAATTAAAGCATTTCTAATTCATATAGTAAATACGTTCAAATATTTTTATAAATAAATTTGCGTGTAGCTATTTCATAACTTCACTTTATAACGTATGATAAAGACGTTTTAACATTTTATAAAACAAATTCTATGTAATTATTTTATAATGTCACTTTATAACGTATGATAAAGACGTTTTAATATTTTATAAAACACATTCTATGTAATTATTTCATAATGTCACTGTATAACGTATGATAAAGATGTTTTCATATTTTACAAAAAAAAAATTCTATGTAATTATTTCATAACTTCATTTTATAACGTATGATAAATGTGTTCTAATATTTTACAAAACAAATTCTATGTAGTTATTTCATAACTTCATTTTATAATGTATGATAAACATGTTCTAATATTTTACAAAACAAATTCTATGTAGTTATTTCATAACTTCATTTTATAACATATGATAAAGATGTTTTAATATTCTTATAACATAATTACCTTCCAGTTTTACAATCCAGTTTATTCATAAAGAAGGCGGGTTATTTCATTTATGGAGAGTCATGGCATAGCGTGGAGAGATTGAAGCCGCTAATTTACCCCATTGTCTTCATAATTCCTCTAGCAAAGTTTTCTTTTTCCATTCTCACGTTTTGTTAGAGCTATATTTTAATATGTCAAAAGAATTAAGTAATACACTTTTTTTTTTTTAAAAAAAAATTAATATGTTCTGCTTCTCTGTGTAAGACGAGAGAAAAAGAAAAAAGTTCTTTTCTTCCGACGACGTGCCTAATTTGAATACTGCCTCAGTTTAACTCAAGTATCTTTTTTCTTTCTTTTTAATGATTGGATAATTAATTTCTTTTTTTTTTATTGAGACAGATAAAAAAAAAAAAAAGTAAAATAAGACGATATAACATTTTATTCAAATTCATCAATCTCAAAATTAAAAATATGATTTTTTTTTAACAAATCAAAATTTATTGCGTTCCCAATTAGACTGAATCACGCTAGACGTTTTTAAATGGGGGGGGTCTTTTGAATATTTATATGAGGAACAGAATATCTGTTTCATTACCCCTCACCAAATTTTGGGATGAAATCGCCTGGAAGTACGATTTCATTCCACATACTATACACATTATTTCTCAGTACTGCCTGGTTTTAGATATGCTGATGAATAGGTAAGATGAGCTGGAAAAGTGAATACATGAACCATAGCTTCCAATGCCGGGACAAATAGATGGCCAAGCACAAACTACCAGTACACACCGCCTCATGACGTCACGAGAAAATATCTCATTTTTAAGCACTACCTCTCTTGTACCTAGAAGTATCATCCAACCAAGAATAGGAGCCAGAGAAAAAAAAAATCAATTTGGCACTCAGCCAACCCTGCTCAGCTTCGGTGAGTCTTAGGGGCTATGATTTGGCCTATCCATGAGACCAAGGCCTATCCATGAGACCTATATATACGCACTGCTGGACTACTCTTGGAGCACAACATCCAGGTCTGGATAGTGCCGAGCATATACTTCGGAGCATCATAACACAATGCATCCAAGCAGCTCTGCTCAATCATCCACCATCTCAACATGAAAAACACAAGTTCATGCATCACTACACCACACTCACAAACTTTTTCCATCAGCTATCTCTATTTTATTCTGAATCATAACTGCAACCTGGTTTGGAGAAACTGAGGATCATGATCAGTTCTCCTATAGTCCTCTTTTGTATTATGAGGTGACATACTTCTGGATCGTCTCTTTGTTGAAAATTCATCATGTTTAACATTACTGTGATGTCTTGCTTCTTCACTTCTGTATTTTCTTTGGAGATCATTGTTACTGTTTGATCTTCTAATTATATGCGTCCGATATGGACCATGAACACCATCTGTGAATTTTTTTCTGTTCCTCTTCCATGGTGGTACTTCATTTTTATATAAAAGTTTCTTTTTAAATGGTTTTTCTGCCATAGTAATTATTTTTTTGGTATTTGTAAAGGTTTCTTGTTGCTTAATTTTTTTCACACTGATAAATCCCGAGTTTTCAGATTCCCTTTTGGTGTCTTTTCCTGCGTAAGCAACTATATTTTTAATAACTGTCTTTATATATTTTTTTTTATACTCAATTTTTGATTTGAGTTTATTAAGCTTTTGTTTATAATTTTTATATATGGCTGAGGACTAACACACTTTTCTTTCCATTTTATGGTTTCTTTCTCTATCTCTGTTACTATTTCATAGCATATATCAGACAATTTTTCTGAAACATTTTCTTCTATATTGGACAGTTCCTTAGTTATATGAGAATTAAGTTTTTGATTATGTTCATTTTCATGTTTTTCATCTTCTTGAAGATTAGAAGATTTTAATTTTGCTTTATTAGATTCATTTTCATCCGTTTGAAACTCTTTTGCTGTGTTCGATACTATTTCAGTTTCAGCTTCTGCATATACTGCTTCTTTCTTTTCAATTTTAGAGGCATATTCCACAATCAGACTTTTTTCTGAAGGTAGACCAACAATTTCAAGATCACTCTTTGTAATTTCAATTTCTTCCTTTTTAACAATCTCAAATCTTGCTTCATCAGTAATAGGGTATTCAATTCTTTGGTGCTTCTTTCTTGTTTAAATTCTTCTCTTGGTTGGAAATCTTCAAATCTCTTCCTTCATCCCATTTTTTAGGTTGAATTATTTCCTCTTCTCTACTTGTTTATCCTTCATTTTTGGTTATATTCTTCTCTTTGTTTATTCCATTTTTGGTTATATTCTTCTATTTGCTTACCCATTTTTGTTATATTCTTCTCTTTGTTTGATATCTTCTTCTCTTTGTTTATCCCATTTTTGTTTATATTCTTCTCTTTGTTTCCCATTTTTATTTCTTCTCTTTGTTTGATATCTTCTTCTCTTTGATCCCATTTTTCTTCTCTTTTATCTCTTTCCGCGATATCTTCTTCTCTTTGTTTGTCTCTTTTCTGTTGTCTGCTTTTATAATTTCTATTATCTGAGCTATCATAGCTATCTTTTCTGTTTTTTGAGCCTCCATGTTTACCATTTCTCCTTTGTTTTCTGAATCAGTAAGCTTCTCTCTCCATCCACACCATGACCCTACTCCATCTTCTTTGAAATGCCTGTTTCATTCTTTATGCCATTCATTTTTGTTTTGTTTTTCTTTTAAACTTTTATTTTTTTAACCTTCCTGAACAAATTACATCACTACATCATATGCACTGTTCATATCACAGAATCGTGATCTGCTTATACCTATGAGTAGGCTAGCTAGATCGGACCTCACAATAGGGTGGCAAATTAACCGGCCTATGAGTAGGCTAGCCAGATAAGGCCTCACAGTAGGATGACAATGTAATAGGTGCCTATGGTTAGGTTAGCTGGATAAAGCCTCACAGTTGGATGACAATGTAATAGGTGCCTATGGTTAGGCTAGCTGGATAAAGCCTCACAGTTGGACGCCAAATGTAACTGGACCGCCATACAACCATTTTATTACGTCAGTTGTAACAATTTTCTGATGAGCATGCTGCAGGAAGGAACTATCAATTGATATTCTTAATGCAGATGTTAATGCCCCCCTACAACAATATTTCCTGCTCATCAGAGGATGTAGTACATAGAGACTGGAAACATCTAAATATTTCTATGTTTGGTTTCCCAAAGAGCGCCATTAGAGTTCCATCTCACTACAACCTGACTGGCCTAGGTCAAGTTATGTCAGACGTAGCTCAGAGAACATGAGATTCTCATGAACCAGTGCTATAATTGGTGAGTGATGCGATAAATAAACAAAACTGGACAACTGGATAACCAATTTAATTTTAGTAACAAAAAAAAATTTATTAAATAACAATTAATTTGCAATTTCAACAATAGTTCATTAATTCCTCTATGAGAAGAAGCTTGGAAATATTCTAATTCAATAATAGTTCATTTTGAATTCATTTATGGGAAGAAGTTGTGAATATTCTAATTCAAAATAGTTCATTAATTCCTTTATGAGAAGAAATTGAAATATTCTAATTCAATAATAGTTCATTTTGAATCCATTTATGAGAAGAAGCTTAGAAATATTCTAATTCACAATATTCATTTGAATCCATTTTGAAGAAGCTTGGAATATTCTATTTAATAATAGTTTGTTTTTGTATTCCTTTATGAGAAGAATTAGACAGTCAACATTTATGGTTTATACAATAATTCATTTTGAACAGTCAAGCATTTATGGTTTATACAATCATTTGTTCATTGAGAACTTGAGTCACTTTATGTTTATACATAATTCATTTAAGTCACATTATTTATACAAATTCATTTTATTCATTTAGTAAGAACCTTAGAAGCAGTCAAGCATTTATGGTTTATACAGCATTTCATCATTTTATGAATTATTACTGATTGGTAGATATTTGAACTCAACAATTCTTGGTTTGTAGAGCATTTATCATTTGATAATTGAGGCATTTATAATTTAGCCAAATATAGAAGTATGTTCTTACACATAAACTCTGTTACATTACCCAGATAGAAGTAATATGCAATTAAAGCATTTCTAATTTATATAGTAAATACGTTCAAATATTTTTATAAATAAATTTGCGTGTAGCTATTTCATAACTTCACTTTATAACGTATGATAAAGACGTTTTAACATTTTATAAAACAAATTCTATGTAATTATTTCATAATGTCACTTTATAACGTATGATAAAGACGTTTTAATATTTTATAAAACACATTCTATGTAATTATTTCATAATGTCACTTTATAACGTATGATAAAGATGTTTTCATATTTTACAAAAAACAAATTCTATGTAATTATTTCATAATGTCACTTTATAACGTATGATAAAGGTGTTCTCATATTTTACAAAACAAAATTCTATGTAGTTATTTCATAACTTCACTTTATAACGTATGATAAACGTGTTCTAATATTTTACAAAACAAATTCTATGTAGTTATTTCATAACTTCATTTTATAACGTATGATAAAGATGTTTTAATATTCTTATAACATAATTACCTTCCAGTTTTACAATCCAGTTTATTCATAAAGAAGGCGGGTTATTTCATTTATGGAGAGTCATGGCATAGCGTGGAGAGATTGAAGCTGCTAATTTACCCCATTGTCTTCATAATTCCTCTAGCAAAGTTTTCTTTTTCCATTCTCACGTTTTGTTAGAGCTATATTTTAATATGTCAAAAGAATTAAGTAATACACTTTTTTTTTTAAAAAAAAAATTAATATGTTCTGCTTCTCTGTGTAAGACGAGAAAAAGAAAAAAATTCTTTTTCTTCTTTTAACGACGTGCCTAATTTGAATACTGCCTCAGTTTAACTCAAGTATCTTTTTTCTTTCTTTTTAATGATTGGATAATTAATTTCTTTTTTTTTTATTGAGACAGATAAAAAAAAAAAAAAAGTAAAATAAGACGATATAACATTTTATTCAAATTCATCAATCACAAAATTAAAATATGATTTTTTTAAACAAATCAAAATTTATTGCGTTCCCAATTAGACTGAATCACGCTAGACGTATTTAAATGGGGGGGGGTCTTTTGAATATTTATATGAGTAACAGAATATCTGTTTCAATATATATATATATATCATACATTATCAATCTACTGTAGGATGAAGGTCTCTCCAAGTTCATTCTATCTTCTCTGATCTTTAGCTTCTCTTCTCCACATCATCTTTGCACACTTTTTATTTCATCCATCCATCTCACATGTGGTCTCTTTCTGGGTCGTTTACAATCTCTTGTAATCCAGTTTTAAGATTACAATTGTCCATCTACTATCATTTCTTCTATCAATATGTTCAGCCCAACTCCATTTCAATCTTTTAATTTTTTCAATGAGGTCAGTAACAACTGTTTGTTCTTTTACCCATACATTGCGTTTTCGATCTCTTCTTATTACTGCCAACATGCATCTCTCCATACTTCTCTGAGTGGTCTAAATTTTCTTTATTGCTCTTCTATTGAGTGTCCAAACTGGTAAAACACATTTGTTAAAAACCTTCTTTTTCAAACACATAGGCATATTTTCTTTTAGTATCGTTATTTCTACCAAAAGCACTCCAACCAAGTTTAATTCTATGATTAATTTCCTTCATTATGTTTTCATCTGTATTACTAATCTGACCAAAATATTTGTAACTGTTAACTTCTTCTAATCATCATAATCAATCTTTATTTTCACATTTTGATCAAATCAATTAAACATTACTTTATCTTTTTAACATTTATCTTTAGTCCTACTTTCCTACTTTCATCTGATAACTCCTGCAACATTTCCTGCAGCTCTGAAGCATTATTTACAAAAACAACTACATCATCTGCAAAATCTAAATGACTTAAATAATCTCCATTTACTTTCACTCCTTTAGCTTCCCATTTTAATCCACAAAATACTTCTTGCAGCACTGCTGTAAAAAGTTTTGGAGATATGGAGTCACCCTGTCTTACACCCTTCTCAATGTTGACTTTCCCACTATCATTATGTAATCTAATTGTTGTTATTGCATTTTTATAAATAATCTTTAAAATATGACAATATCCTGGATCTATACCTTGATGATCCAATGCTTTAATCGCTGAAGAAATGTTTATAGAATCAAATTCCTTTTCATAATCTACAAATCCAAAACATAATGGTAATTCATATTAATTTCTCCTTGCTATAACTTCTCTCACTACCTGGATATGATCTCCTGTACTAAAACCACTTTTAAATCCAACTTGTTCTCTTGGTTGGTGGAAATCCAATGTTTTCTGTAAACGAGTTTTAATTATCTTGGTAAAAACTTTGCATAAAACTAATAAAAGGCTGATAGATCTATAATTTCTAATATCTTCTTTATCACCTTTTTTAAATATTATTACTGCATTCTTCCAATCATCTGGTATATCTTTATCATTTAGACATTTGGTATATAACTTTGCTAAAAAAAATTCTACTTCTTCACCTGCTTCTTTTAATATATCATTTATAATTCCATCATTACCTGGAACCTTTCCTTTCTTCATACATTTAATTGCATGTCTCACTTCTTCATTTAAAATTCTGGGCAATTCGGAAGATGTAATAGATATAGGAGGTACTTGTTCTTTATTACTATATAATTCTTGATAAAAGTCTTTACATTATAATTAATATAAGGGGAAAATAAATCTTAAATAAAAAGTGTTTTATTAAAAACTAAAAGAAAATTAAAAGAATTGTGTGCGCTCAGCACTGCGGTTGCTCTATGGGCGCTTGTCGGTTAATGTGTTGTTTTCTTTCTTTACTGACGTAAAATGTATAAGCATGATATCAACCAACATATGGGCATTTGATAACTCAATGACGTAGCATTCTAAAGATGTCTACCTCAAAAATATCCATTGAAATTTGGATTTTTGGCAACAGTTTTAATCGACCACAGTATTTTTTTTTTTTTTTTTGATTGTATTTGTAATTATCACGAAACGATAAAAAACAGAAAGTGGTTTACAGACTGCAAGTCAACATTTAGGGTGTTATTCACAAACAAGGCCTACAATAGAGCTTCAACATAATGACTCGTAACCATAAAATTTTAATTTTTTAAAAATATTTAATTTTTTTTTTTCATTTTTTGAAAAAATTATCTTTTTTATTAATTTTAGTTTGTAGTTAGTAAATTATATATTTATTTATGCTCGTATAGAATTCATATTTATTGTAATTTTCTAAAGTTCTACCATAATTTTCTAAAGCTCTAATCCATTTATTTTATATAAAAAAAACTTATTATTTATTATTTATAATTATGTTTATATAATATGTTTGTGTTTACAAGTAATGAGTTATAAAACTAATAATCAAATGTATAGAAAGATTGCATACACAGGCATATAATCAAATTCTTATTCTTGTTTATATTTTTATTTAATCTTGTTCATGCTTTGGAGTGACTCTGGTTCTGCTATATGTTTCATAACATTATTTTCAAGTCTATAGCTAACAAATGGACTATATGCAAATAAATTATATCTATATGATACAATAAATATAACAAGATAGCATCACTTGTGTGCATAAAGAATATAAACATCACTGATGTACACAAAAAATATAAAATGAAGAGATGAAACTCATTTTATCAGTGATATAGACAGTAGCCTACAATTTCTAGTTTTAGATAGACGAGATACCAATTGCTATGATGATTTCCTTTGTATCTTTTATTAGAATGAATATTTTTCTTTATAGATGCCTTTAATATTTGGAACTGTTGGAGTACAAGATAAAAATGAAGCATTCATAACCAACTTATTTTGGACATTGTGAAGGTATAGATTATTTCATGTAAGACATGTTATACATGTTTAGAAAGATAATTTTATGAGAAATACAAAGAAATTATCACTGAAGATGTAATTTGAATTTTAGTTAATGTTTTGCTCTAACATAATTAAAATGAAGTTATTGTGAAAATTGTTTCTCAGGCTAGTATTTTAAAAAATTCAATATGCTGGCTTAGTCCCAAGCAGTTAAAAGTAAGAAGTCTTTTAAAAAAGTAAAGATCTAAAGATTAGTACTTTTAACAAAAATTTATATAAAGGAAAATAGAAATAAATGTTTATTTCTATTTTAAAAATCATGTTTAATCTCCATAAAGGGAAATAATTGTTTTGTTAATTAAATGTAAAGCAAACTAGCCCTTGGGGCACTTAAATAATTGACATCAGATAAGAGAATAAAAAAATTAGATTGACCAATGCAAGCACAAAGCCACAGCATGGACCAAAAATGGAACATTACAATGAGTGACAACATGTTAGATTGATTCCTAGGATTTCTGTTAAGGGACCATAAAAGTATAAAAACAAAATAATTGTTGTTGCAGCAAGCTGACTACTAATCTATATGTAAACCATAGTGGTATTGCAGACACCATGATGTAGAAGTCTTGCAATAGATTTAATTTCATGACAACCAGCTGAGGCTTTTTGATGACAGTTCCTGACCAAATGAATGACAAGTAAAGGCTTTGTTTCCAAGGAGGATGGACAATCTATAAAAAAATGATCACTAATATGGACTTTCTAAATCTGCCATAATCCGGAAAGTATAAAATCTTTTGCTTATCTAAAAGAACTTTTTCCAAATTTGCAATCAATACCTGAAAATAAGAACTCTTATCTGACCTAAAGAATTTTAAATCAATGGTTAATATTTTTATGCATATGTTTAATAATCATTTCCATTTTAAGTTTTTATTTATTTATTATATAAATTATTAAAATGTATTAAATTTAAGTTGGGTGTAGATAGCTGATAGATTCGTTAATGTTTATATTAGTTATTTTTTCAAGATTTTCATATGCATCATATATATATATATTTGGTAAATATGACACCTCATGCTGAGTGTCTAAACATATTTACTGGTATATCTTTTCAGTTGATGTCGTCAATGAAGCACCTTATGATGAGTGTCATTCGGTACTTTATTGTAAATTTTCCTCAGCAATTTTGAGTCAATAACTTTATATTTTAATCGTTTATTTTAAGGGGTTTTAATTTCAGACTATTTGTCTCATAGTGGAATCAATGCTAGTAGAGAGATATAGAGTGATTATATAGATGTAATGTGAAGCGCATTAGCACACAGGGCAACACCCAATTGAGTGCATGACCCAAAGATGTAGTCATTGTGTTGCAATGGGAACAGATGTATTTCCTGTGACATTGACCCCTTTACTATGGATAGGGACTATAAGTTGGAAAATAAACCCCTCTCCCACATGCATAGCATTTCTCTTAAATATATACATTATTCATTTGCCAGGCAGACACACATTCCTGTACTGAATGAGGATCATGCCCTTCAAATAATATCACACTGCAGACAGATATTCCTGACAGCATGGTTTTATGCTTGCAACTTCATATTACATTGGTTGCTTCTGAATATAAGGAAGAAGGCATTGGTTTGACTATGAACTTTTAGTCTGAGGTGGAACAATTGATTTTGAAAAGTTTTTTAATGAGTAATCTATGTAGAATATCTATACTCAACATTATAAAACAAACTTCTATAAACTGACTATCTGTGCAGACTTATTCCATATAATTTAAATTTAAAATTAATATTTAAATCAAGATAAATTTATTCAGATAAATTTATTTCTCAATTTTAGATGATACATATATGTGCGTCAATAAATGTTTTTTGGGTGTGTTATTACTGGCAGTGGCTGATTATTTTTGATATTAAATCATATATTTTTAGAATTTAAATATTTTTCTTTATTCAAATGCTTAAGAAGTATTTATTAAAAGCTCTGCTTCTCATAGAGCTAGTGGCATGGCCTAACCTTCATACGTATATTGGTGATTATTTATCTTTTCAACATGTGTGTGATCAGGTGGCTCAACAATATGAGATGGTACTGAGAGTAGTGGGTCGTGTGAAAGTCTGAGTTCGAATCCCGCCTATATTACATATATAAACACAGGTTTACGCCTGTGCAATGTATTAATATATAATTATATAATAAAAAATTAGATCTTAACAGTAAGTATCTGCCTACTATATAAATTTTCCAGGTTCGAATGGCCTGGCGGTGTCCCTGTATGGCAGATATGGTAAGACTCCAAATATACCCCGACCGTTATAATATATATATATATATCGTGAATTTTTTTCGACATTAATAAATAGTGAAATTCTATCATTACATTATAACTGTATCTTTGCTAGAAGAAAACAGTATTTTTTTTTTAGCTTTTTGGAAGTTTTAGTATAGAAAGTTTGAAGAATGACTTTTTAACATGACTTTGGAGCTGTTTCCCAGACGTGTCTTTGATTCTGATTATTGGTGTCATCGCATTGTGTTTGTCATTTTCTTTCTATTTGGTTGAGGAAAGTGACATCTGCCACATGGGATATTTTAGATGGATGTTTTCTTCACTCTCCATCTGCATCCGTGTTTACTACTGATACCGTAATAATAGAACATCCTTTAAAGACTATTGTAGCATTGAAGTAACAAGATGCGATGATATCGTCTAATGGGAATTGCAATCGTTATCACAATATTAATATCAATTTAACTGAATTTCCTGAACAAGTCTCCTATAACTCACATGAATTTGACGTCAGCAAGAATTTAGACTTTTATAACTGAAAGATGGAGTTCTTTCAGTTACCTATCTCTTCTGTATCTTTGCTAAAGGAAAACAGTAATTTTTTTAGCTTTTTAGAAATTTGAGTACAGGAAGTTTGAAGAATGACTTTTTGGACATGGCTTTGGAGTTGTTTCCCAGACATGGCTTCGATTCTGATTCTTGTTGTAGTGTGTTTGTCTTTTTTCCCCGTTTACGTGATAAAAGTGCCATCAGCCAGGCTGGATATATCAGGTGGATGCTCTCTTCTCTCTCCATCTGCATCCATGTTTAACATTGATTCCTAATAATAGACCCTTCTTTAGAGACTATTGTAGTATTGAAATAAGCAAGATTTAAGGGTATCATCTAATGGAAATGACTTTCGTTATTACAATATTAATACCAATTTAACAGAATTCCCACAACAATTTAACGTCATATAGAATTTAGACTTTTGTAACTGAAAAACAGAGTTCTTTCATTTATCTCTCTCAGCTGTATCTTTGCTATTTTTTTATCTGTGACACCTGCCAAGGCGGTGACTTTAAATCTGATAGTTTGAAAGGTTCATTTCAATCTTAAAAGCCGATTTTTTATGTAATATAAATATTTTAAAACTTGGAATCAATATTGAAAAATATTTTATTGTTATTTTGTTTATCTAATAAATAATGTTAACGTTTATTACGTGTTGTGTGTATTTATGAATAGTAATAATTTCTGTCTCTCTCTCTATATATATACACACATATACATATATATATAGTAAGGAAAAATACGAAAAAGTAAGTCGTATCACGTGACTTAATTAGCTTTTATTTACAAATGTAATATAAAATACTTGCTAATGGATCTAAACAAGCTTTTTCGATAAATGCCGCAAGAGAAAGCATAAAAAAAACTAGAAAGCATTTAAGATCTCTATTTAGAATGTTCTAGAGCCTCACTGACGGTTTGGGCTAGGGATAACTCTAGAGATGTTAAATGCTTTCTCTTGCGGCATTTATGGACAAAGCTTGTTTAGGGTAGAAAGATCTACCCTTAAATAAAGTGTCGTATTGAGGTCAGCACAGCGGTTAGCAAGTTCACTTCCCGGCTAATGCTATGACACATGAAAAAAAAAGAAAGTAATAGAGACAAGTTGCAAAGATTTTTTTAACCTTTTGCGATCTTCGATTTGATTTTGAGAGGGGGATTTGTTCATGCATTTTTTTTCGTTGTAGTTATTATTTGTTACAATTTTCTTTTTTGTGGTATATGCGTTTATTTATAGTTTGGAATTTGTCTGTGGTAATGATGATACAAGAAGAACCTATATATGCGTATATATGAATTCTTATAAAACTCTTAGTTCGTGTTTAATTAAAATGTTTGTGTTTAGTAACGTCAATATTTAGAATATTTGCATATGAAATTATTAAATATATTTACGTTGTACATTTGTTTTGAACTTATTTGTGGTATAATTTTATTTGTTTATATATATATTTATGTTAAGAGTATATAGGGTATGACGTGTTGTATGATTTTTTTTTCCTTTTTTATCACACTTTAATATTTGGAGATCGACAGTTCTAATAACAATAAGTTTGAACAATAGCGCGCGAAGGACTAAGCCGAATACCCTAGTAACAGAAAAAAAAAGAAAAGTTTATTGACAATCGCCATTAAAAAGAAAAACAACAGTCTTTGCTGACATCAATCCGTTCTTTTTTTTTATTATAGAAAATCACTTAAGATCACAGAAATCATGGAGTCATATATGTTATTTTACTTATGAGCTTAGTTTTATAATCGTAATACGTGAACTACACTCTAGACGATTATCAAATCAATTGTTAATAGAGACAGATATACATAATTGAGAAGGATACATATTCTTTATTTATTTCTTAGATAAGTAAAGCATCCATTTTGTAGTGATAATGCATGGCTGTAGGATTTAAAGAGGTAGCTTCCCCCGTCTCTTCAATTCAGTCTCATGCTAAATTAATCTGAACTATTTCTTCAGAATTTGTTATACTTTAAAGGATGTAATTATTAAAGTAAGCTAAAGCCCCTATCATCACTGTTAGATACCTATGTACGCATGTTTTATATTTAGCTAGCCGTATAGGTAACATTACAATATATATATATATATTGAAACAGTAAGATTCGTATTCGAATCTTAAGTTTCACCTTTTTTTGTCTTCTCTCACTGACCGGTCTATCCCGCCCAAATTTAAACTTTTGATATCGGGTTGTGTGTGTGACAATATTAAAAATGTACAAATATGTGTAGAATTCAACATAAACACGCACACATTTCGATCTCAAATTAAAGGCAATAAATACGGATAAAGTAATATAATTTAGATTTCTTTAGCTAAATAAATCTTGTGTAATATTAATCATTTATATTGAATTTATAAAGTTCGTATTTATTGCTTAGTTTGAATTTCGTTAAATAATAATTCTAACAAAATCTGATGCAATAATTAATTAAAGTTAAAATAATTTTATTCCCTTTTGTCTTTGAAAATTTAAAAGCATCGGTCAGTGATAGATAATAAATTAATTAAAGAAAAATTCCAAAAAAAAATGTAATTAACGAATGTAAAATGCAAACAATAGAACAGCAGATTTCTTTCTAATTAAAATCAGTAAAAGCATTGATTATCCTGAGGGCAAGATAAATAAAACCTAAAAATATCTCAACAGAAAAATTAAAAGATCAAGATAAAAAAAGGAGGCCATCTTGGACTTGCTGGAGACTTTCACTTGAATTTTAGCTTTGCTCTCGAGTGGAGAGTCTAAAAATATCTTAAAGTAAATTGATACTGCAAGGTATGACCGAGTAAGCACCGAGATTATTCTCCATCGGGAGATGGCCCACTGTATGCCGACCTTCACCTTGCCCATCGTAAGAACACCATAATGATCTGCTGCCTGAAACAAACAAGAAAGCCGCTGCTGTTAAAATCATGAAATGCCAAAGACAAGAAAGAAAACTTCTAATCACGAACAATCTGCTATTAAACTCATGGAAGAGAACCTCTTATAAAACAGGTACCTGTGTGTATATTCCCAATTATAGAGTACTCTAGTAATAATAAGCTATAGCTCATCTCCTATTATTTGTCTAACTTCTAAATGTTAAAAGTGTAATTTTATAAACTAAAATTTGAGAATTAATGTAATCTGTAAATTTCTCGCATAATCTAGCTTACCTCCATCTATCCTTCTTAAGTGTGTGTTTCTCAAATCTGCATTTATTTATAATGATTATTGAAATATTACTTTCTCATGATTGTCTTAGTTTTAAAGCTAAATCTATAATTGCTCGAACCGTGAATGCGTGTCAAATTGTCATTAATATTTGATTTTATAAATAACTTAACTTTCACATAAATCGACACGCATTCACGTAATCAGTTATTGTAATGCAGGTCTACAACTTCGTAATGGCTGGCATACTCGCTGTAATAAGTCCCCTTTTAGATATTTTTTTTATTATTAAGTTTTAATGAATAATTACGGAAATTTCATTTCTTTGAGAGTCACCAATTTTCTTTCAGTCAACGTTGATAATGGGAGGCCGAGTTTGAAATCTAGTTAAATATTACCATAATCTTTTAGATCTTATACATGTGTTACGTTTTGAAGCCACGATGGCCCATTCCACGCCGTGAATACTCCGGATTCTATAGGGTTGAATCAAACCCAGTCGTCCTACACAAGTGGACATGATAATGTTCCCGTAGGGCTTGACGACCGTCACGCAGCCAGCTGGCAAATTGCGACACGGACCGCTTGTCCCTGGTTATGCTCATGTGACACCTTACCTCTTCGGGTCGAGGCAGAGACCAACCCGAAACCCTTATAAACTTATTCACGGCATTGCAGTTTCAGTGCTGCCATTTTATATCGTCCTTCTAAAGCGTACCACGTGTTCCTTTATTTAGTTTATCATTCTCTATATCACTCCGCCTCGGCATTATCTTCATCATCCACTCTCAAATAAATGTTTGCCCTTAGTCGTAAAATAAATATTTTTATTAAATAAATGTATGTCCGCCGCTACTGATGACTCTTGCAGTGCAAAGTATAAATTCCCTACAGCACGTATTAGAAATACTCCCTCGAGAACCTTAGGTAGCTAGATTACGCCTTCATATAAATGAATGCTCCTTATAAATAAATGTATTTTATATATAATAAAATTGTCAATTAGCTATTGAAACTCTGAATATAAAATATGATTAATAACATTAATAATGTTTTTTTTATTAAATATGTAAATAAATAATTTTAACTATACGTCTGTAGTTAAGTTTTCATTTATTCGATGCCCATTATATATATTTCCTCAATTATATATGTTAATTAATATCCGTTTGATTGTTGGCCAACTCGGAAACAAAACCATGAATCTCGTGCATCTCCCTGACCACCGTGCCTAAAGAAGTGTTTACTTATGTCGCATCAGAGGCGTTATTCCGTAGATTGTATTGTGGAACCGATAAACTATGTTCGAACTCGGTACCACGGGTGGCTTCGCTACTCGATGGTGCTGCTGTTCTGTGTGGTGGTCGAATTCTGCACTATGTTAACGAGATACACGTGTTTTGACTGTTACAATATATATATATATATATAACGTTTTTAATAATATATTCTTAATGATATCTGTATAAACTCATCTACATGTTGATTGTTAATTTTACTTGACATTTTTATTCCAATTCACATGCTTGAAGCTTATAAGTAGAGATATCTGACAAAAGTAAATTATTGTAGGATGTATATTGGTGACCCAGTATTCTTCCAAGTATATTAAGATATTATTTTCACTTTTCAATGCTTACGAATAGTAAAGTATTAAAAATTCGTCTTCAATTTTCAGTACAATCTTAAATAAAATTTACAGTAGGTATACACAAGAATGATTTTTACTGATCCTTTATTCAGCTCGAGATTGTCTTAACATTTCTAACATATATATGAATTTGAAACTTGATGAAAGATTTAGAAAAAAAAAATTGTGGTATAAAGTAGCCTCAAATTTGTACACGCACCCCTCCTTAACTATTTTTTGGTAAAATGTTGATCCAATTATTGTTTTCCAACTCTTTCCTAATTTTTTCTTTATGAAAAAACATACTACCTTTCATCTGAATTTAAAATTTATACCTGGTCTAAATATATCATAATCTCTACCCCAATAAAAGTATCTTATATATGAAATCTGTATTTTCTCTGTTGTCTGATTGGTGAATGTATGTTAATCCATATGGCTGTTATTTGTCACATTCATAAACAATTAAAAAATCTATTACACTTATGTGAACTGAAGTAATTCTACCATTAAGCTCAGAAAAAAATCAATGCCTATGCTTTTAACTAAAGAGATATAGTATTTAAATTGTGGAGAAAATGTGATAATTGTATATAAATTTCATATTTCAAATGTAATATTTAGTGTTGGTGGTGTGAATAGAGGGGAGCAAAATAGATGTTATATTATCATATTTACATTTAATATGGTTGGGATTTATGGGAAGGAAATATTCTGCCATTATATAAAAAATTCGGGAAAAAAATCAGTAAGTGTGCTTTTAACTATAAATACAATATTTAGATGGCACCAAGAAAATGTGTTAACAGTACATAAATTTATGTTTGAAATGTGATATTTAGTGAGGGGAAAAATAGATGCTACAATATGAAATTTACATTTAGTTTTTGTTACGTGTAATTGAAGTTGAAACGATGGCCTTTTGGTGGTTGTACAATTCTCATATTTATTCATATAATATTAAAATCGCTTGTTTAATTTACATTAGAATTTAAAAAAAATTATTGAAGCAACCAATTAAAGAAAACATGGCCTATTTAGACCGGGTACATCTGATGATGATAATAATAATAATAATAATAATAATAATAATAATAATAATAATAATAATAATAATAATAATAATAATAATAATAATAATAATAATAATAATCAATAATGTATTTATTCAAATGAATAATTTTAAAAGTGTGAATACAGCTAATGGCACAATTGTATGTACATTTAATTATACTAGTATATGCAGTAAAAACTTTATTTGTTTATAAGCCAGATAAGTGCAGATTAAATTAAGTTGAGCATTAGTAAACCGTTATAAAATTAAAGCATCATTAAATAAATACAAAAATTTTTTTTCACTCAGTCAAAGAAATTAAAAAATAAAGAAAAAGTCAAAGTAATACAAGTATTTTGGACTCTCTAGCTGATTGTTTTGATGAAATCTGAAAAATAATGAAATATTAAATCAATTATTGTAAGTTGCAGTAACTGTCTAAATTAAAGTATCAACCCTGCTTAGTGTAAACAGCTGGGAACAACCCTGATGAACATCCACCGCTTCAGTTTGTAGAAATCCGATTGGCCACTATAAATTGTATATCTCTAAAATACAGTATAAAAGATATAAACTTTTAAACTTTACTTTATCTTTTCAAATACACTAACTTGTTATTAAGAACACAAAAATAGACAACACAGATTAGTAATTAGCAATAATGCTAATGTTTTTACTGGTCAGGCCAGCAACATGGAAAGAAGGGTGGGTAATAATAATACTCAAAATATTGTGTAATTACTTACTTACCTGAGTTGTCTATTTGTGTGTCATTACGAACACGTTGTTTGTATTTGAAATGTTTAAATAAAGTTTAAAATTTTCGATACATTCAACATTTAATGATAAACGACAGTATAAAAAAAGTTGGAATGATTACCTAGAACTAATTTGTAGCAATTTTTGAACATCTTTATTGAAAATAAATCAGTAACAAACATTGGGTAATAATTAAAAGATCACATTCTGAAAACCGATAATTGTTACTATAATTTTTTATTAATCTTTCATTAGATTAGAGATTATCCACTGAATAAATAATATCACTCTAATGTATTGCTCATTACACTACACTCATGCAAGGTAGGGACGGGTTTCTATTTCTTTTGAAAACTTTGTGGATGTAATCAGAAACATATGACCAAAGACATGTGAAAAAAGTGTATGATCCCCAAGATGTATATTTCATGCTAATATCAGCGCTCTTCAGTTGGCCCAGATCACAATATCTTACACATATCTTTATCATTGTTCAGTATATATAGATAAACAATTACTACAGTTTAACCGATAATTGTCAAATTTAAAGTCCACATAATTTTGGCCCAAAATCACGTAATAGAATTATATTAATAATTTTTATTAGTCATTAGTTAGACTAAAGATTACCCCCTCAGAGAATAATATTTCTGTAGTGTAATTTTCAATATACTACTCTCATAAAGGTAAAGAAAAGACCTACAAGATGTTAAAAGCCGATAGAACCCGATCCCTACTTTAAGTGAGAGTGGTGTAATGATCATCACAATACAAAAATATTAACCATTAAGTGGGTAATATGTGGCCGAATGAATGACTAATAAACATTGTTTAATATACTTCCATTAAGTGGTTTGTGTCAAAGTTGTGAGGGTGTCTATTAAACTGTAGTAATTGACTGTGAACAAAAATAAGTATATGTTTGATTGTGATGTGAGTAATTTGATATGAGCTGCGTTCAACATGAAAAGTGCATCTTAGAAATCACACAACATTTTCATGTGGTCTTTGATCATAAGTAGATAGAAGCCAGTCCCTACTTTGCAGTAGAACTGTATAGTAAAAATTTCACTATACAATTATTATTCATGAAGACGTAATTGTTAGTTTTGAAATAAACTGGAAATAATTAAAAATTGCTATAAAATAAAAATGAAGAAATTAAATGCTGAATAATAAATTAAAAGCTTTTAATTAGTCTGATAATTATTTTGTAAAATAACATGATTAGGAAAAAACCACATTTTTCATAAAAGCATTATACAAAGAATATAATAAATATATATCTTTTGAAAAGTAAAGCAGCATCATAGAAGTGAACCGAAGCAAAAGATCCATTATCATTTTTTTAAAAAAAATGTGAACCTTAAAACATTCAATAGCGCTAAAGAAAGAAACAATTTTATTATCATCTGACAGCTGCTTTTCTTTTGCAATTAACTCAACTACATGTTAATCCAGTTCAGTTAATCATCAGAGGGGACATTAGTTTAAAACATACAACACATTGAGCCAACGACAAAACAAGATTGTGAATATCATTTGGATTACATATATGGCTGAATCATCGAAAATCTCTGTTTTCATAGCTGCTTTTTGTTACATCTTCAAGGTAGCAGTTGCCTGTTTAGTTCGGCCAACTTATACCAAATATTGACATCCCGTGGAAATTATCTGTACACCTTCCAAAATGTTGTCTATGGTATAATTATATTTTGTATCTCTTTACAAAGACAAAGGCAATTTCTGACGTATGTTTATATATGTGACGCTGATACATCAACTGCAAAAAGGTGAGCAATAAACACCATTCTTGAAATAACTTGTTATAACTTTTAGTAAACCTATATATGCAAGAATCGTCATCATCATTGTCAACCATTATCAATCCATTGCAGTAAGAAGTCTCTCCAATTGCAATCCATCTTCTCCAATCTCTAGCCTCTCGTCTCAACATGACCTCTGTACCCTTTCTTATTTCATTCATCCATTTCACATGTAGTCTTTTTCTGGGTCGTTCACAATCTTTTGAAATCTGATTGAAGATTTCAATTGTCCATCTATTATCATCTTTTCTAGCAGTGTGTGCAACCAGTTTCCACTTCAGTCGTTTAATATTTTCAACGATGTCAGCAATATCTGCTTGTTCCTCTTTTCCATAGATTGCATTTTTAATCTTTTTTGTTACTCCAAATATGCATCTATCCCCACTTCTTTGGGTGACCTGAAGTCTTCGTATTGCTCTTCTGTTAATTCGCAGTGTCTCAGATTCATACTTAAGAATTGGTAAAACACGTTTATTAAAAACCTTTCTTTTCAAACACATAGACGTATTTTCTTTTAATATGAACTTATTTCTACCAAAATTTCTCCAATCAAGATTAATTCTATGATTAATTTCATCCTCTGTAGTAATATTCTGACTAAGATATTTGTAGTTGTTAACTTCTTCTAACTCATCATAATCGATTTTTATTTTCATCTTTTGAGAAACTCCTTTGGACGTTACTTTAGTTTTTTTAACATTCACCTTTAGTTCTATTTTCTTACCTTCTTTTTATAACTCTTGCAAGATTTCCTGTATCTCGAAATCATTATTTGCAAAAATAAATACATGAGCTGCAATATCGAAATGACTTAATTAATCTCCATTTATTTTGACCCCTTTAGCTTCCCATTTTAATCCACAAAATACTTCTTGCAGCATTGCTATAATACGTTTTGGAGATATCGATTCACCATGTCTTACATCCTTCTATATGTTAACATTCCTAGAATCATAATGTAATCTAATTGTTGCTGTTGCATTTTTATAAATATTCTTCCGAATATAAGAAATATACTGGGTTTATACCTTGTTGATCCAGTGCTTTAAGTACTAAAGAAATGCTTATAGAATCAAATACTTTTTCATAACATACAAATTCGAAAAATAATGGCAACTCTTATCCTTAGGTCTTTTCTATAGCTTCTCTCAATACTTTCATATGATCTACTGTACTAAAAACCACTTTTAAATCACACTTGTTTTTTATGGTTGGTTGAAATTTATTGGTAGACGAGTTGTCATTATCTTAATAAAAAATTTGTATAAAACTGATAAAAGGCTGATAAGTCTGTAATTTCTAATATCATCTCTTTTAAAAATATTAATACTGCGGTCTTTTAATCAACTGTTAAATCTTTATCATTTAGACGTTTAGTATATAACTTTGCCAAAAAAATTCTATCTTTTCACCTGCTTCTTTTAATATATCGATAATAATTCCATCATTACTTCTTCATAAATTTAATTGCCCGTCTAACTTCTTCATTTAAAATCCTGGGCAATATAGAAGATATAATATATGTAGGAGGTATTTATTATTTATTACTATATAATTTTTGATAGAACTCTTCTACCCATTTTATGAAGTCAACTCTTTTTTCAGTAATATTTCCATCTTTTTTTCTTATTGCAGATATAAGTTTCCTACCAATACCAAAGTGTTGTTTTACACTCTTGAGACTTTTATTCTCTTCTACAGATTTCTCTGCTAGTTTACAATTATACTTTTTTATATCTTTATTAACGCTTTCTCGCACCGTTTTACAAACTGCGAGATTTCAATCCTTAATGTATCATTTTATATATCTTCATATTCTTTCTTTTCTTCATAAATTCTTTAAACTCAGTAGAAATTTTATTGTTCAATTGCTGCTGTTTTTTACCATCTATCTTTGTTTCAATTCATTTTATTCTTTCCTAAATACTATATCTTGTGTTGTAAGCGGAAGTACTCATTTATTATTATTTAACACTCGTGAAAAAGCGCACCATAGCTTAAATGGCTGATTAAAATTTTTAAAAGTGTATAAGTCATTTTCCTATTTATTTCAGTCTGAATCATGTTAAAATCTACTAATACTTGAAACCGAATTGCA
Organism: Epiperipatus broadwayi; assembly: GCA_028023455.1. Lineage (NCBI taxonomy): Eukaryota > Metazoa > Onychophora > Udeonychophora > Euonychophora > Peripatidae > Epiperipatus > Epiperipatus broadwayi. The sequence goes on from JAQFVV010008123.1 coordinate 24,717, forward strand.
AGTTCTAATTTGAACTCATTAGAATGTTTTAGAAGATTAGGATGTTTAGTAGTTTAATATCAACTATAAATATTGTTTTTCTTAATAATTCTTGACTCTCTAGTTTTGCATTAACACGTATCTTACAATTCAATAATAGATGATCACCTCCTGTGGTGAATTTATTAAGAACATTACAATCTTGAAATATGTATTTTCTATTAGTCAAAATAAAATCAATTTTTGTACCTTCATTTGGATGCTTCCATATCCATTTTTTTAACATTTTGCCAAAAAATTGATAATATAAAGTTTTTCCTTTTCTGCAAATAGCACAAGTCTATGTCCTCTCTCATTTCTATTACCAGAATCAAATTTACCTACATTTTCATATTTCATTTGTTTACCAATTCTGGTATTAAAGTAACCCATAAAAATTTAAAAAAATATTGTTTGTCTGATAAAAAGCTTTTTATACATCCATATAAGAATGTTCTACTACTTCTTCAGTATGAGAACATGTTAGGACATAAAGCTGAATTATCTGCATTTTGTATCTGCTATTAAAGTGAATATCTAATCTTGCCACTCCTTCCGATATTCCATCAATCTCCACAATACTGTTCTTCCACTTTTTATTTATAATGAATCCTACTTCACTTATACTTCCAATATTTGTACCTTTGTTTAGAATACATGTACAGTTTTTAAATCAATTATCTCTTCATCTTTCTTCTAACTTCACAACGTCCAATAATGTATATAAAACCCTTCCAATTCTTGCAATCTTCCTTCACTTGAAAGTGATCTGCAGTTGTAAGTACTTAAATAAAAAGTCTTTAAGTATACAGTTTCTTGAAAATTATTTTCCACCAAATCAATCCTATTGTGGATAATGAGACAGCATAAGAGTATGTTTAAACACCACATTTTAGCCCCCTCCATTCACCCAGCTAAATAATTAATAAATTTGCTTCAAATAAAGTCTGAGCCATTGAAAGATATGATAGTCTATGATAAACCTAGATAGAAGAAAATTTCTTGTAATTTCTATATTATTTCTTCTGTCTTTGTATTTTTTACAATTTTATAGTCTACTTCATGGAAAACGTGTTTATGCTACTTAAAATATATGACTGGTAGAGATTCAGCATGGTTAATAAGAATTTTCTGCCATGGTTGAGTCGCTAAACACAATTCATAAATATTTTCTGGGGTAGATTAGTTGTAGGTTATAGATTGGTATGGTTTAAATTGTTTAATAAAGTTTTCAATTTCATTATTAATATTCAGCCATTAGATTGATGGCCTTCGTGAAGTACATTTAAAATCTCTATTTCATTCATTGGTATTATAACTTGATCACTGTTTAAAGTGTCACTCTTTCATATTCTGAGATTTGTTGGCATCCCAAAAAGTTAATGCTAATTGATTTTAATATTTTGATGATCAATCCATGCTTATTCATTTAATTAGTCCTTAATAGCTGCCATTTTTTAAACCAGTTCGCAACTGTTTTACTATTTAGCACATTTAAATAAAGAATGTTTATATAATTTATTTCAGTTTCTAGCCTTTTAGATTTAAAGTTTGGAAGCACGTAAGATATGTCTATATATTGACTTAGCTTTCCTTTCGTATTCTACTTCATTTCATAGTTATATGCTGATAGAAAATGTAGCCTTGCAGAAGTTCAAATATTAAGAATTAGGTTTCGATCTACAACATATGCTTAATAATTTTTTTGTCTCCATTACGCCAATAAAATTTTCTTCATATAAATGTGATAACATTTTAAAATTTCAAATATTAAAGCCAGTATTTCTTTAGTTAATTGATAATATTTCGGCATTAGATAGTAATCTAGATGCATATGGTATTGGCCTTTCTCCACTATATATTGGGAGGATTACTGCAGTCACTATGCCATAGTCAAAAGTGTCAGTTGTAAATGTGACGTCAAATCTGCTATGATAATGGACTAAACGAGTAAATGTCATAATCTTAATTAACCGTGTTTGATTAGACACTTGACTTTAGATCCATGTCCAACTTTGATTTTTTTAAATAAATCCTATAATAGATAAGACTATTTTAGTCTTATTTTTTTAAAGAAAGGTTTGAAAAAGTTTACTAAACCCAAAAATACATCTAGCTCTTTGGCATTTTTCGATCTTGGAGCATGTTGAATACTTTGTACTTTCTTCGGATCAGGTGAATTACCCTTCTTACCGATTACAAGTCTGAGGAGATTTAGATTTTGTTTATTGCAAATACACTTGTTTTCATGCAATTGTGCTCTGAAATTCTCTAGTCTCTGACAGTCATTATTTACACATTTACTAAGCGATATCTCTGAATGTTCAGTGATGACAATATCAACAAAATTCAGGATAATGCCAGGTAAGTTCCTTAAATAGGATATTTATTTTTGCTTGCAAAATATTTGGCACGTGTGAAAAGATAGACTATTACAATAGAATAGACAGAGATGTAACAACATAGTTAATAAATTTTACAATCTTTCACGTACTGGAATCTGTTGAACACAGTTTTTAAATCCAGTGTTGCAAAGTATGATATGATTTGTAACAATACTAGTATTTATCTAGTGATTGATACAGGATACACAATTTTGTTTATAATCAATCGATATGTGCCACAAAAATCTCAATTTTCCATCTGACTTCCCAATTACAATTATAGATATGGCCCGTTCAGATTCTTTTGCACGTGTTACCCCCTCATCTGAACAAGTTCATTTAGAGTTTTTTAACTTCCTATTTCTGGGCAAAAGATACATTTCAAACTTTGTCTAAGACAGGTTTTGCTTCTTCCTTAAGATCAATTTCATCAAGGATGAACCTAAAAATCTGTATGTAACCTTGTGTTCACAATATTATTGTTTTAACTAGCTAACTTTAATATCTAGTCATATAAACCATTGTTGATCTATAATTGGTTGATTTTAACTCGAACTATATATAATGGTACGGTCTTAGATTTTCTATTTTACATTTACCGATACTTTTCCGATGATTTTTAGCTTCGTTTCTGTTTATATTTTTTATGCTTGTAAAAAATATTTTTTTCATTAGTGGAGACATTTTAATGTTTTTTATTAAATTATTCCGGGCTGTGGTGAACTTTAACGATAATGCCCAAACAATTGTCATTATCCATAGAAATTGTTTTTCCGTAGGAAGTTTTATTTGATTGATAATATCAATTTTATTTTTTTTAATCTGAGAATTGACTTTAGTTTTCAGCTGTGTTATTATGTATTTTTATGACGTCAGAGGTTTTCTACAAGTATTTGTTACATGTCTTCTCAAACGACGGTTTGTGCAATCTTCCACTTTTCACATACAATTATGCTAAATAGCCACACTCCCACAGTAGGAGCTAATTCTTTTTGTGTGTGGCTTTGCTTTACCTAAATTACTGCTATTTCGCTATTCAATTTTGCAACTAGGTGCTTTAGTTCCATCATTATTTTTTTTTTGTAATTATTTAAACAGCTCTAACACTATTTTATAAACTATCCCTCTTAATTTTGGCCATTCATGTCAGACCTTTCTCTGATAAGCAATTGCTGTCTCAGTCATTGGACTGTTATCCCCCAAAAAAACTGTTCAAGAAGGGGTTATGCTATAAAATCACGGTCTACCAGCTCCTGGATAGGCCAATCGGGTACAATGTCATACTCATGCAAATTTTCTTGAGATTGACTTCTATGCCTAAAATAAAGGCGAACTATATAACTTGAAAATTAAGAGTTAAAATACTCATTCAACTTTTAAATTATTTCATCATTCCACATAAACGGTTAACAATTTAAATTACCATTTAGTATGCGAAATACAATAACGTGGCTACTTTAATGTTACTTTTTTCGTCTTTATTTTTAAGAAAGTACTTTTCTATATAAATCATTTTTCTTAGTCATTCATTAGGCTAGTGATTATCGAAAAATGAATATTTCTGTAATGTAATTTTTATTACAGAGCTCTCAACCAAGTTACGGACTTGTTTCTATCCACTTTTAACACCTTGTGGAGGGATGTAATCACTAACATATGATCCAAAGATATATGAAAAAGATAAATGATACCAAAGATACACATTTCTTGCTGAACCGGCTCTCATCATTTGGCCTAGACTACAAAAATGTGTTACCCATCTTTTTATGAATATTTAGTATTTATATCTAGATAACAAATTACTACAGTTCAATCTATAAGTGTTAAATATGCTGCCTTCACAACTTTGACGCCAATCAATTAATGAAAATATATTAATAATTTTTATTAAGAATTCATTTATCTAAAGATTATTCAATGATGAATAATATTTCTGTAGTGTAATTTTTACAACACCACTATCACATAAGGTAGATTGGTTTCAGTCCACTTATAGCAACCTGATGATGTATGTAATCATAAACATATGACCAATGACGTGAAAAATTTGAATGATTTCCAAAATTCACATTTCCTGCTAAACTAGGACATATTAATTGGCTCAGAGCACAAGCTCTTACACATTTCTTTATCAATGTTCCTTGTATATAGACATCAGTGCCTTGCGTGAATGACTAATAAAAATTATTAATTTACTTTCATCAAGTAATTTGTGTCAAAGTTGTGAGGGCAACAAATTTGACACTTGTCAATTAAACTATAGTTATCTGCAATTTATCTATCTATTTATCCATCCATCTATCTATTTAAATATCGATCTATTTAAATATTTATCTATTTATATTTCTACCACTTTTTCTATCTATCTACCTGTCTCTCTGTCTCTCTTCCATTCTATCTATCTATCTATCTATCTATCTATCTATCTATCTATCTATCTATCTATCTATCTATCTATCTATCTATCTATCTATCTATCTATCTATCTATCTATCTATCTATCTATCTATCTATCTATCTATCTATCTATCTATCTATCTATCTGTTTGTGTCTCTGACTTTCTTCCTTTTTATCTATCTATCTATCTACTGACCATTGATAAAGATATGTGTAAGAGATTGAGGTCTGGGCCAACTGATGAGTGCTGGTTCAGCATGAAATGTACACCTTGGGAATCATAGATCTTTTCCACATGTCTTTGGTCATATGTTTATGATTATATCCCTTCACAATGTATTGAAAGTGGATAGTAACCAGTCCCTTGAGGGGGAGTGGTATAGTGAAATTTGCATTACAGAAAAAATATTTATTTTTCTGTGTGTTGTATGAAGACAGTCGGAAAACTGGGCCTTCAATGCCAAATGTGTAAATAATAGCTTTTGAACTTTTGCCCATATAAGCATGACGAAAATTCACTACATGCAGATGGTTATACTTCCCCCCCCCTTTATTTAGATAGTGCATGCTATTTGTACATTTGTGTAAGACCCATAAGAATTTAATTAATGTGCAAACTTAAGAACAATATTAATTAAACAAAAACAATCACATAATGGGTGGGGGCGGTGCTGTAGCCCGTCTTCCTCTATGGACGGCGCCACTGCTAAAGATAGTGAAATCGAGATCCTGAAAAGATGCATGAAAAAGCAAAAAATCTGATGATAATATGTTAGCTTCAATTCCATTGTAATTTTCTACAATTATATAATTCCATGATGCTGTTCCAACTTATCTTAAAAGTGCTTCTATATTTCCCATTAATTATATTTCAAGGATAGAAAAGACTTTACAAAGAATTGTGGGATAGTATTGTTGTTTTTATAACAAATGATTTATTTGGTATAAATAGTTAAAATAAGAGTCATAGATCACATGACCATATTCTCTTAAGTTTGTAAGTTATAAACAATGAGGATTGCCAATTCCTCAACCAGCTTTGTGTTAAATGCTTAGCCAGAGAAAGCATTTAAAATATCTCTGTCAGAAACCTCTCTGAGGAGTGCCAAAGCACGAAACCTTGGTCAGGGATTTGGGAAGGGGTTCCTGACAGAGGTATTTTTTAAAAGCTTTCTCTGGCTAAGCCTTTAACACAAAGCTTGTCGAGGAATTGGCAATCCTTATTGTTTATAACTTACAACCTTAAGAGAATAGGGTCATGTGATCTATGATTCTTATTTTGACCATTTATAGTCTCTGCCTTAAGTCTTATGCAGTGTTATATTGCTAAGACTACTAATATATGGTATGGATGAAGATCAATCAGCCCCATATAGCTATTTGAGTTAGATAGCTGGGTTTGACGACATGTAGGTGTCTGAAAATTTTAGATTTTCCACTCAATAGATAACTTTTAGTTAAGTGCTGGTTTTGGGTTAGTATTTTTAGATCTAGTGTCTGAACCTACCATGGCATCTCTCTGAGGCGTGCCAAAGCACGAAACCATGGTCAGGGGTTTGGAGAGAAGTTTCTAACAGAGATATTTTAAATGCTTTTTCTGGATAAGCATTTAACACAAAACTTGTTGAGGAATTGGCAATCCTCATTGTTTATAATGTATTTGGTACTTTTACATATAAAAGAATCACTGTAATTTTAAAGAACTAAAACTGATTAGAGAGGAGATATTTGTTGTCAAGAAATATATAAGAAAAATGTAAGGACTAAAGTGTGTAATATAAATTATTTTCACTGGTTTGGTAAAAAAAAAATGAATAAATTTTTGAAGGTAGGATTTCTGCAATAATGTTTGAAATTGGTTTTTGCTATCTGCCGAGAATATTATTTCAAAGTCAATTAGGGGAGCACCATACATTTAAATGAATTCAAAATAATTTGAGAAATCAATACGTATGTATTCAACATCAATTCAACAAATAGAAAAATTAATGAAGAATAAAAGAATAAATGAGAAAATTTGTTTAGAAATTCTAAAATCTATAAATAAGTTTCTACTTGTGTGTGTCAATTTTTATGCACTGTACAGTAGATGTGAACACATATATGTTGAAAAGATAAATAATCAGCAATATATGTATTTCATGCTAAACCAGCAATCATCAATTGGTCCAGATTACCATCTCTAAACATGTTATGAGATAGTGTGGAGAGTGGTAGGTCGACTGAACGTCTGTGCTCATAAACCTAATATCTTTCTATTTCAATTAGTCTTCCTTTTTATTTTTTCTGGAGTGACAAATCTTAGCTTTTTATTTATATAATATACAGTTACTAAAATAATATTTTTACTAAAATATAACAGTTTATTAATTGGATAGTTCCTTAAAATAATAACTTTAATTGTGGTATCATTATTTAAAAGATGTTCACAATACTGAATTCAAAATGTCGCCGCCATGTAAGAGAATTCCATTGCGGGATGTAATAAAAATGTGAATCACGTTTCACAGGTTTGTATCGACCAGTGTTTTTCAAAGTGGTCGATATTAACCCAAAGGGGTTCGATTTCCATTTTCAGAAGGTCCATGTCAGCAACAAAAAAATTTGGTGGTCCACTATGTGTAAATGGAGTCCACCCACCAAAATCATTATTTCAGGCATTTCGTAAAATTTGCTGTAGATATTTTAAATTTGAAATAATTAATTATATGAATAGGTACAAACAGGTTTTGAATTTTATTATAATTCTTGCAAATCACAAAAATTACAACATAGCTTCTAAAAATAAAGGTAATAGTAGTTTTTACAATGATTTTTATTAATGTTCCATCATCAGACTTTAATGAAATGGACAGCTGAACAGTTGTTGGGATGAGTGGTTTGAAGCCGGTCCATTAAAGTATAAAAATTGGCTTTTTTAATATAAGCTGAGGTTTGATTGTATATATGTGTGGAAATGATAATCTGGACCAACTGATGAGTGCTGCTTTAGCATGAAAGACATATATTGGTGATTATTTATCTTTTCTACATGTGTGTGATCAAGTGCATCAGCGGTGTGAGATAGCATGGATGGTTGAGGGTCGTATGAATGTCTGAGTTCAAACCCCCTATATATTACATATGAAAGTGCAGCTATGGAAAAGCCTGCAATGTAGAAAAAAATGTTTTTTTGTTTAAAATTTTTAATTTTTGAATTACCACGGTATTTATTGCTGATATTTAAACCTAATTTTCCCCTCATATTATTAAAATATGACAAAATCAAATAACAATTGATTTACCAGATTATTTAGGTATCTGTCTCTGTAGTGTTCTATGATTATGTACAAGTTTCTACAAGTTTTTATACTACCATCACATCGGGCAATCGCACACAGTGAATAAAGTCTGTGTAGACTTGTTAAGTCTAAAACCTTTGCACAGCAATCTTAAATTAGGCAATTATAAATAGGAGTGTTAGAGTAAAACATTGCTTATTTGAATTCCAAATTTTGAGCAAAAAAGTGGTTGAAAAATATTAACTTTATTTAGTGCAAAATACAGAAGCAAATCAAAGTTTATTTAAAACAACTTGTTTGGGGATATCTAAAAAAAGTAAGTACAAACGTTTTAGTTAGTTAGTTATTCAGATTGTCATCTCGGCTGCATTTTTAAATTAAATATTGCAAATAAATATAATACCTGCTAAAACATATGACCCAAACGTCTAATTGCTTATTCGAACAAAAAATTAAATATTCAAACAAAGAAATAGTCAATGCTTCAGATATAGTAAAAATAATGATTTTCTACTTTTTAAAGTTTGGTTTTGTTTGTGTAGGTCTTTTTTTAAAGATTTTGTGTTAAGGGAATAGGAATTGGTCGATTACTTAGTTTTACTGTAAGGGGCTCAATAGACTCTTATTTCAGGAAAATACTTTTACATTTTTTTAGTTTACCAAATTCAAATAGCTTGCTTTTTGTCAACAGACATCTTCTAATCAATATGGTAGAGGCTAAAAATTACAGGCAGTACAGAATTGATTATTGGTAATTAGGCTTTATTCCACCACATCAGACAAGCATTTGCCCATGTGTCTTTTGTCCATAAAGTTTTAAGCAATAACGCTATGAAACCGTCTACGCTGGATCATGCGAGGTTGCATCGTGATAAAACAAGTAAAGATATGATATACTTTAAAATACTGAAAGAAACGTCAGAAGAGAATCATTCTAGACAGCCCGTTTGCTTCAAAGACGATGTTAAAAAGAGACAACGATGGTTTTCTGGCATTGTACAATATTTCATTACTCATAGCAAAATCAGGGAAGCCTCTAATATCGGAGAACAGCTGATTTTACCAGCTATTAAGAAGATTTTAAACACTGTTGTACATAAACCTGCATATGATATACTAAAAAATTCATTTGAGTGACAGCATAATTCAAAGATGTATTAATAAAATGAGTCAAGATGCGGAAGGTTTCTTGTGTAACTATCTAAAAACAAACCAATTTTCTCTTTCTGTCGATTAGTCAACTTTAACTGGTAATGAAGCACTATTAATGGTGTATGTTTCGTTTTGTTATGGACCAAGAAATCTATCAAGAATTGCTTTTTGTGAAAACTTTGACAATAGTTACTAATGGCGAAACAATTTTTAATGTTTTAAAAGACTATTTTATGGAAAAATCAATCCCTTAATAAATATAATAACGGTACCAGATGGATCACAGCCATGTTTAGCCACTATTGCGGTTTTATAAGATGTTTAAAACATAAAATTACTTGGCATATTTGCAATTTACTATGTCGTTCCCCGATTACATTTAGTAACTAAAAATCTACGTGCCAGTCTGCATCAAACTCTCCAATTCGTCATAACAGCAGTAAAGAAGACTCATAAAAAGTGTTCAATTCTAAGTTGTTTGTGCAGATATTTGAAGAAAATATCAAGAACTTTTATCCATTACTTCTTTAGACTGAAGTATGCCCGCTCTCAAAGGCTTATGTTTGAAAAGATATTTTTCATTTTTTGAAACCAATTTAAAGCTTTTGGATGATAAACATCCCATTTTGAAAAGCTATTAATAAAATGGAAACCAGATATTGCTTATTTAACATATTTATTTGCTAAATTGGTACAAGTGTACCATTCCTGCAATGAAGACAAATAAGAGGCCTTTTCAAATACCCGATAAAGTAATAATCTTGCGAACGTCAAATAACCCTTGCGCTTTGAGTGTTGTTTCCTATTGAAAAACGTGTTTTGCAACGTGTCCCAACAAAATCTATTCTATTGCTGCCTTTTGAAGATTTTGGTTGCATATTGTACTGAATTATGCATACAAAATAAGAAAAAACAAAACTAAACAAATAATTCAGAACAATAAAGAAATATAAATTAGAGAACTTTTATTACTAATTTTACATATGCAGCCAAAAAAAATGTGTGGAAAATTTTCATAACCCTATCCTTTTTTTGGAAAAACACAAAACCAAAACAATAGTTTAGAACAATAAAGAAATATAAAGTAGAAACATTTTATGACTCGTTTGACACATGCAGGTCTAAAAAAATGGATTCAAAATTATACTATACCTATGTTTTTTTTTTTTTGGAAATTCACAAAACAAAAACAATAATTCAGAACAATAACACGAAACAAATATCAATTGTAAAAGTTTTCATTCAGGAAAAAGGATACCAAAAATGGGTTTCTATCGTTGAATAGAGAATAAATTCGGTGTAGTTGATTTTTCCTTCGTGAGAAAATAAGTCTGTCATCAATTGTCAATTAGAAACAACGCAATTAGAAATAAGATAAAATAACAGCCATCCAAGCAGACTTTTTTAAAAAACAATGTTTTTGCAACTGACAAATATAAATAAATAAGGAAAAAGAACGAGTATCAAACCCAGGTTTGTCAAGTTACATAGCAGGGTTGCTTTTCTTTCAATTCGGTATCATGCTAAATTAAACCTTGATTGCTTTTTCCTCCAGTCTAAAAAAGCTCTCATCAAAGTGCTACAATTTACACTTAACTTTTTTTGAATTGCTTATTGAATTACTACATAGACGTGGGTTTTACTTTTGTTTTCTTTGCTTCAGCGTTACTATTGTTGTTGTTGTTCTTTCCCTTTAATTAAGATAAAAAACACATTGTCAGTTGTTGATTTGAAAACTTACATTGCGTGCCAAAATTCGGTTACACCATGGGGGGGGGGGGATTTCCAATGAAAAACATTTCCATCCGGTTAATGCCAGAAGACCATTTTCTAAATTTAATAAAGTTAACATGTAGTTACAAGGAGACAGCCTGAATTTTATAAAAACAATGTCCATAATTTGAACTTTTCTAGGTAGAATTAACCTATTCAAACAAAATGTTGAACTGTGCAAGTTTACACAGTTTCACAACTTCTAATTGAGAAACGTTCAGGATGCTGACGTTTTGGAATATGTCCAACATTTAAATGCCCTCCACTCAGACTTTAAAAGCAGATTTGATGATGGTTTAACTATGGAAATACCACACTGGCTTATCAATCCATATGATGCAATTGAAGAATTAGATATTTATGGAATATTGCAAGAAAACGTTTGATAGCTTTTCCATCTTCATAGTTCATGGAAAAAGTTTTAGTGCAGCGATTAATTTGCTGACAAAAGAAATTGTACGCAAATAACTGAATGAAAAAATTTAAGGCTATAACCCAGTCATTTGATTCCAAATATTTAGCAGTTACCATCAGAGCATCAAGTTCATCCCTCCCATTAACATCATTAATTATTGAATTTTTCATTTTGAATATTAACTTAATTTTATGGTTTTGTTAGTAAATTATCCAAAATCTAAATATTTACATAGCTTTGTGCTAAATTTAAAAAAAAAACATTAGGCCTTTATTATTTAATTTTCTTTTATTTCAAATTAAAATAAGATTTTTAATTTAATTGTTTCAATAAAGGTATGATTAGTAAATTTAATGTTCGTTTTCTCCTTTTTTTCCCAAAGCCCTATCAATGCGAACAGCATTATGTCAGGTGTGAAATACATATATGATGATGATATACAATTTAGGAAAAAGGCAGCCAGGGGGACTACGATAAAAAAAATAATTCAGAAAGTGATCCCCAGAAAAAAAAAATTTGAGGATCTCTGATATAGATCAATGTATCAATAAACAATTAAAATAAATCAGAATCAAATGAGCTGAATGCTGAATCTCTTTCTCAGTTTGAAATCACAAATCATTATAATCCTTCTTATGGTCACCGAATGTCTCCCCTTACATCTCTATATTTGTCATTTCGGCCAACATTTAATATATTATTCTGCAAAGCAGAAAATTCTATGTATTTCCTTTAATTAAATCATTAATAATAAGATTATTAGCGGTTTATAAAAGAATATATATATATATATATGAATTTTTTCAACAATAATAAAGTGTGATTCTATTATTACATCATAGCTGTATCTTTGATAGAAGAAAGCAGTAATTGTCTTAAGTTTTAGGCAGTTTTGTATACAAAGTTTAAAATATGAGTTTTTGGGAGTGGGTCTGGACCTACTTCCCAGATGTGTCTTCGATCCTGGCACTTGTGGTAGTACTGTTTGTGATTTTCCTTTTTGCCTTTTCGTTCAGGAAAATCACGTGTACCAAGATTGATGTGTCAGATGGATGTTCTCTTGTCTCTCCATCTGCATCCGTCTTTACTACCGATTCAGTAAAAATAGACTTGCCTTTAGAGACTATTCTTGTTTTAAAGTAAGCAAGATGAAGAAGTCACCTATATTTGTCAAGAATTTGACAGAAAGAATTTAGAAACAGAGTTCTTTCAGTTATCAAATGACTTTTAACCCGACTTTGAACGTATTTACCGGATGTGTCTTCGTTCCTGGCTGTAGGCGTTTTCGTTTTTGTCATTTTTTCCATTCGGTTGACGAGAAGTAACATAGGCCATAATGGATATGTCTAATAGATGCTTTCTAGACTATTGTACTATTTTAGTATTGACGAAACCAAGATTTTGGTCGGTTACTTACTTTTATTGTAAGTGCCTCAATGGATTCTTATTCCAGTCAACTAATTTTAAAATTTTTATCTCATGAGATTTAAATCGCTTGTTTTTATCAACAGATATTTTTTACTCAATATGGCAGAAGCTAAAAAGATATAGGCAATATAGCATTATTTTTAAGTTCGGTTTTATTCCGTCACTGTCAGACAAATATTTGCCCACGTATCTTTTGTGCAACAAAGTTTTAAGCAACCACGCTATGGAATCGTCTTAGCTGGAGAATCATTTGAAAAGGTTGCATTCTGATAAAACAAGTAAAGAATTTGATATACTTTAAAACACCGAAATATAACTGCAGAAGAAAATCGGCTAGACAGAACGTTTTCTTCAACATCAAAAGCGACAACGATGATTTGGTGGCATCTTATAATATTTCATTACTAATAGAAAAATCAGTAAAGCCTCATACTATCGGAGAACGGCTGATTTTACCAGCAATTGAGAAAGTTTTAAAAACTATTTTCTACATAAACGTGCATATGATAGACTCAAAAAATTCCTTTGATTGACAGCAGCGTTCAAAGATGTATTTATGAAATGAATCACAAAGTGAAAAGCTTCTGGCGTAATTACAAAAACTACTCTACATAAACGTGTATATGATATACTCAAAAAATTCCTTTGAATGACAGCAGCGTTCAAAGATGTATTTATGAAATGAATCACAATGTGAAATGCTTCTGGCGTAATTTTAAAAAGTATTCTACATAAACGTGCATATGATATACTCAAAAAAATTCATTTGAGTTATTTACGAAATGAATCATAAAGTGAAAAGTTTCTACTATTCTACATAAAACTGCATACGATATATTCAAAAAAATTCCTTTGAGTGACAGCAGCGTTCAAAGATATATTTATGAAATGGATCACAAAGTGAAAAGCTTCTATTAATCTACATAAACGTGCATATGATATATTCAAAAAATTCCCTTGAGTGACAGCAGCGTTCAAAGACGTATTTATGAAACGGATCACAAAGTGAAAAGCTTCTGGAGTAATTATAAAAACTATTCTGCATAAACGTGTATATGATATATTCAAAAAATTCCTTTGAATGACAGCAGCGTTCAAAGATGTGTTTATGAAATGAATCATAAAGTGAAAAGCTTCTACTATTCCACATAAACGTCCACATGATATTTTCAAAAAATTTATTTGAGTGACAGCAGCGTTCAAAGATGTATTTATGAAATCGATCACAAAATGAAAAGCTTCTGGAGAAATTATAAAAACTATTCTACATAAAAGTGCATATGATATGCTCAAAAAATTCCTTTGAGTGACAGCAGCGTTCAATGATGTATTTATGAAATGAATCATAAAGTGAAAAGCTTCTACTATTCTACATAAACGTGCATATGATATATTCAAAAAATTCTTTTGAGTGACAGCAGCTTTCAAAGATGTATTTATGAAATGAATCATAAGGTGAAAAGCTTCTACTATTCTACATAAACGTGCATATGATATATTCAAAAAATTCCTTTGAGTGACAGCAGCGTTCAAAGATATTTTTATGAAATGGATCACAAAGTGAAAAGCTTCTGGAGTAATTATAAAGACTATTCTACATAAAAGTGCATATGTTATACTCAAAAAATTCCTTTGAGTGACAGCAGCGTTCAAAGATGTATTTATGAAATGAATCATAAAGTGAAAAGCTTCTACTATTCTACATAAACGTGCATATGATATACTCAAAAAATTCCTTTGAGTGACAGCAGCGTTCGAAGATGTATTTATGAAATGAATCGCAAAGTGAAAAGCTTGTGGCGTAATTATCTAAAAACAAACCATTTTCCTTTTATGCCGATGAGTCAACATTAACTGATAATGAAGCACTATTGAGAATTGCTTTTTGAAAACCACAAAAAAACAAGAAAAAAAAACAAATAGTTCAGAGCAATAAATAATCATGAAGTAGAAAACCTTTATGACCGGTTTTTCCACGTGTAGTCAGAAAAAAAAACGGAATCGACATTTTACTAAGCCTATCCTGTTTTTGCAAATGCACAAAACAAAAACAATAATTCAGAACAATAACACAAATCAAATGTCAAATGTAAGACTTTTTACGGAGGAAGAAGGATAGCAAAAATGGTCTTCTATCATTGAGTAGAGATAAAAATGGGTCTGTGCGGTTATGGATCACATCCGGTAGATTATTTTCATGCTAATCTAAAATTCAATAGAGAAGAAATTCTTTACCTTTCTTTATTAATAAGAAAAAAAATTTTTTTTGTTCGACAAGTAAACAAAAGTACTTCTTTCCTCTAAGGAAATGAAATTAAGATAAAAAAGCAACCCCATAGTCTTTGGACTGTTTGGGTGTGAACCCCGGTTACCAAATTATAAGTGTCGGTCTCTCTGCATAAGCCAATAAACATCCAATGTTGAGAAAGAATTTGGTCATGTATATTTTTCCTCCGTGAAAAAAAAACGTTATCCTCAAATGTCAAATAGTATTAACGCAACTAGAAATAAGGCAAAATAACAGCCGTCCAAGCAGTCTTTAAAAATAGACAATGTTTTTGCTACTGAGTAATATAAATAAATAAGGCAAAATAACAGCAACCAAACGCTCGTTTTTCAAGATACATAGCAGGGTTTATTTTCTTTCAATTTGATATCACAGCAAGATTACATTTTGACCCCTTTGTCTCCAGTCTAAAAAAGATCTCATCAAAGTTCTGCAATTTACATTTACTTGTTTTATGATTTGGTTACTGAATGACTACATTGACTTGTAACTTGCGTTTGTTTTCTTTTTTGGCGTTACTGTTGTTGTTCTTTCCCTTTAATTAAAAAACACATTCCCATTTGTTGATTTGAAAACTTATATTGCTGGAAAACTCTGTTTACACCATGTTCTGTGCAATCACGTGCTCCGCAAACATTTCCAATGGGGAGATTCGGGGACGATCTCCAACTTGTTTCTGCAAGAAAACCAATTTGCTAAATTTAATATTAACTTGTAGTTACAAGGAGACAGCCTGAATTTAATAAAAACTAACTGAATAAAGAAATTTAAGGCTTACCTGACACATTTGACTCCAAATATTAAGCAGTTGCGATCAGAGCATCAGATTCATATTGAATTTTGAGTTCTGAACCTTAGCTTTGTTCCATAGTGTTGTTACTAATTTTCTGATTTTATCCAAAATCCAAATATATACAGAACTTTGTGCTACATTTTAAAGAGACTTTTTTTAGCATTTTTATACTTTGAGATATTAACGTTTAATTTTGTTTTACTTCACATAATTGTTTCAATAAAGATGTGAATAAAAAATTTAATGTTGGTTTTCTTTTTTAAAAAGCTCTATCAAAGGGAACAGCATAGTCAGGTGTGAAAAACATTTATGATTATATAAATTTAGAAAAACTTAATATTATGGGAGGCAGGTGTCTACGGTAAAAAAATAATTCAGAAAGTGATTTACAGGAAAAAAAAGTTTAGGGATCTCTGACATAGTTCAATGTATCAATAAACACCAAAAAATGAAACACAATCAGATCAGCGAATCTCTGAATCTTTTTTTCCGTTTGAAATGACAAATCATTATAAGCCTTCTTATTGTCACTTAACGTCTACTGTTACATCTCTGTTTATTATTTAGTTCAAAATTTAATATAT
>JAQFVV010008124.1:0-41211 GCA_028023455.1 Epiperipatus broadwayi
TCTTTATAACTATTATTGGTGCTTAACGTAATCTATTTTAAGTAGCTTATTCTAATTATGATTTTGTTTGTAATGATATTTAGACAGCTAATGGTAATGTTATTCTAAGTTTGTGTTTTTGTTATTTAATTATTAGACACAGATTAAATGTGAAATGGATTCACTGTGATTGGTTGAGAATATTGGCTGCTTTAATTTTAAGCTGATAAGACAGATTGCTTCCAAGGGAGGATGACTTATATTAGTTTCTTTCTTGACTTCAAGCTTTAATTAATCGGTCAACACTTTGACATAAAAAAAATTAAAAAAACTAGAAATAGTCTTGTGAAATTAAGTTAGATCCTTCTATTCTGAAGAAATTCCTGAGATTGTTATATACCATTAAAAATATAATTATTCGGTTTTTACTCTTGAACATCTTGTGTTGTTTTATAACTCTTGTCTTGACTAGTTTCTTAAGTTATGATTGCACATTCGAGTCAGTTTCTATGCAGAAATTTGAACTGATTTCCTCAATGAATGAACTCTTTTCTGAGTTAGCTTCTTTGCAGAAATCTAGACTTGTTCATTGCAGTCTCAATCGTGTACTGTGACCAATGACCAACTTAGAACTTTAATATTAAATTAGTAACTTTTTACTATAATGATCAACAATTTACTATGAATGTGTTATTTTTTAAGTCTGTCAAGTTAATAGATGTATCATTATCAAATCTGAACTTATCGGAGTTTATGTCAATCACTGCATATTCTAAATGACTAAACTACTTATAGTATATTATATTAACATGCACCTTTGTTTAAGTGATGAAAGATTCTGCTGTTCTTAATAATCTTACATTAGTTTTATCGTGAAGAACAATTTGATTGCTTGGTATTTCTTGATTATCCTACTGCTTTTTTTTATTCTTACCCAACTATGTTTTTAAGATAATACAGACTGTTGGAGTAAAGTTCTATTATTAATGATATACAGTTTATTTAATTTGGATATCAAAGGCTTTGTTCTTAATCTTTAAGCCTACTATGCCTTGAGATTAACTAGGGCAGCGATAAAAATAACGTGAAGAAAATTGTATATAACACTATTTAGTCAACAATAGTAATAATAATGATATAAAAAACATTAATAATATGATAGCCAATAAATTCAAATAAGCTGCAATTTATTTTCGGAATGGAAATCAATATTATTCATGGAAGAGGTCAATCATTTCATATATGTTTCAAATTTAAATGTATTTGACGATATACTATTTCTGTATACAAACACTTTAAAGTTTGCAATTCGAGTGTTTTTTTGGCACACACAATTTACTCGACCATAATTCCACTATTACTTCTCATTTGCAGTTTGGTCAAATTAGAATTGATTACCCTTTGACAAAATACTTTTTTCCCACCACTGCACTTTGACCCTGCTAATTTGTACGTAAATGTCTTTATTTACATATAAATTTTATTCAATTCAATTTGCTATTGTGATCTTTTTGTAGATTTTCTAAAGTAGTTTTTTTAAAAGGAAATTTTTTTACAAGTGAAATGATCTGTACATATTTACAAAAATAAATAATATTTATTTGCACATACATTTTGTATGCAGACATTCCAAAGTCTTAGTACGATTTAGTTCAAATTCTTTTTTGGTACTGGACTGTTATTTCTAATTTTAATATTAAACAATTTGTTGTCTTTTTGTGAAAAGGAATGATTCAAAAATGTGAGCAATGCGACAGCACAAACAGATTAATTGTATATGAAAGCATTGCCTCTAAGGGTGTTTTTACATCAACTATAGTTTAATGTACCAGGGGTGTACAGGCATAGATTTTGATTTACTTTGAGGTGGAGGATTGAATTATCTGATTGAAGGCTCTTTCTGATCCCTTTAATTTCTGGATTTTTTTTAAAGGTAAATCTTGATCAGCAATTGTTTCAGTCATGGATGTTTATGCTATTGGAGAATCAAAATTAGAATATATCATTAACATAGCACTGTAACTATAATCCTTCATTTCACAAATAAATGATTATTCAGAGCATCACCAAAGAAATCTTTAAAATCAAAAGCCAATTTTCTGAATTTTATGTTACAATCCATAGTTTTTCGTTTTCAAGTATTGAACAAATTAGTTTATCTTTGCAATATTTGTAGGGATCTAAAACAGAAGTTATTAATACATCAGCTACTATTCAAATGTCAGCCTTGAAAGATGTTTGGAAGTTACTTGCAGTCACAAAACTTACCTAAGTTCCTGATCCATATATTTATAAAAGCTACAACAAATTTAGATTTTCTTACAATTTGATTTTAAAAACTTCTAACTTCAACAATATAAAAACAATTTTCATATCAATTTGGATTAAATTCTACTGTCCCTTTAGCTATGTTAATATTATTTCTTTGAAAAGAAAAAAATCTCAATGACAAAAAGATTTAATTGAAATCTTGACTTTGAGCATAAATTTTGCATGACTTCAATATTACTTAATTTTTACTTTCATATATATATTGTCAAATTTTATTTCTGATGCAGTCTCAATTCTTTCGGGAAATGTATATCCTTTCCTGTTTGCATTATTTCTGCTGTTGAAAAATAATTCTAAATCAGTAAAATTTAATATTCATTCTCAAAAAATAACAAAGTTTTGTGTATATGGCAAATATTTAGCTAGAAGTGAATATTCACTAAATATGCTTATATTGACTTTTAACTGATATAATTAACTACCATTTTGTAATCAATGATTGCTGAATAAGTTGCTCTATTTTAAAATTATATTGGCAGTTTATATTGTGTTTACTGCAAGTAGGTTACTATGTTTATGACTATTGGTGGTGTTTTAAACTGTGTTTACCTGTCATGAACCAAATTATATCTTATTCTGTAAATAAGTACACCTGAGTTAGTGATCATCTGCTTTGGTTATACTATCGGGTGATGGCAATAATTATTAATTGATAATAATAATGAGTATTTTAAGTGATTTGAAATAAATTGTTATGCTAATTTTGATCCTAAATTGACTAGAAATACTTTATTAAAATTAAGTTACATCATTATCAGTAATCTTCTAAAGGCAAATTCCATATACTAAACCAGATCTTCAAAGTTTTTGATTTCTTGTTCTATTTTACAATTACCCTTTACTATTTATTCTCCTGTCTCTTTTCCAACTACTTTGTACAGTTTTGCATAATATTTGTTTTTCTAATTCTACTTCCAACTTCATTTCTTTTCACTTAATATTTTTGCAAAACTAATCTGTATTCTAAATCATTATTTAAATTTCCAATTCTTTCTTCTCATTTTCTAAAGCTACACTCAAAACTTTTAAACAAACATCTTTCTTAGGATTAATTTCAATGGATAACAGAATAACCTCTTATCCTTATTAAAAGCCAGTTTGTTATTGTTAAATCTTACTCTGGCTTTTTTATTACTATTTCAAATGTCATTTATTTGCCACACAATTTTCAGTTTGTTTTCGTGGTTCTAGTTTTATTAGTGCTAATTTTTATCCCAAATTTTTTTAATAATATATATACTTTAAAAATAAACAAGATTGTGAGATAAGATTTTCTTTGTCTTTAAAAAAAAAAAAGGAAGAAATAATTTTGTGAAAGATCAAGGTTCTGTAATGAATCAATGGAATTATATAAATTTTTAAATAATTGAATAAGGCATGAAAATAAGTTATCTTAAAAAAAAAAAAAAACAGCATGTATAAATAATTTGCCATACTTTTACTTTGTTACTGTACTTCAGAGCTGTGAATAATTTTTTATTGCAAAATAATACTAAGTACCTTTATTGATTTGCTTAAATACAAATCATGTAGCTAATGACTGTTAAATCTATAAATAGGGTCAGAATTGGAGGATTTAATAGTTATTAGAAAGTCTATTTTCTAATTGGAATCAGCAGGTTCCTATATGATATTTTAAGCTAGCTAAAAAAAAAAAAAACTATATGCTAAATAAACACTTTAAAAAAGTATAAATAGGATTGATGGAAAAAAAAGTGAAAGCTCATGCGAAGGTAATAAATGCTATGGAAATGCTTTACACCAGAAAGGAAACCTTTAAAAAATCAGAATCCTTTCAATTCATCTTAACAATTGTTGTGACAGTGCATTAATAGAAAAATATGTGCAACATAATAAAATTTAATACAAAAGAAACTCAAAATATGTAAACATATATTCTGCATTTATTTGAACGCTTGAAAAACATTTATGACAAAAAAATTGTTAAACAAAAGAATTTCAAATATAATTGATAAATATCAGACTGAAGCTTAATATAAGATCAGCCGGAAAAATACGTAGCTGGATATATGAAATAGGAATATGTATATTGTAACCGCGTATGGGAGGGCTCGATTATATCAAACCTTATTTAAATCATCAAATCTGAAAAATTTTAAATAATAACAATTGAAAAATATTAAAATCAGTGAATTACATCAAATGGTATGTTATAGTGGTTGCTAGATTGTACCTTTAAAATTCAGTAAATTATATCCTTAAATATTCTGAGAGTGATAAAAAACTTAAGACTGTTCAAGATACACTAGAAAATTTGCTTGAGTGTAAAAGAGATTTCATACACATTGTAGGCTTTCAATAATATAAAATGATTGTTAATAATATTATTATTAATTTGGGGGTATGAATATGTTTGGTATTTTATCATTATTGAATAATAATTGGAAAGATTAAATTTATAACTCTTGTAAATGAATAATTGTAGTCAATTCCTAAGTATATTTTTATTGTGGTGTTTAAAATAGTACTGAACAGTTTGATTAATTGTCAGGAATGAAGGTAAGGGGAGAAAAATTAATGATATGCACACTATGCTATCATTGGTCTAATTTTAATACCACAATTCAATGTAATAAAAAAAGTATAAATAACTTAACAGAGATTGTAGTGGGGGGGGGGGGACTATCAAGAAAAAAATCAGAGGAAAGACTCAACATCTAACACCTACAAAATTAAAGAAAGAAAAAGCTGGAAAAAAATTAAAACACTGGGATTGAATTGAACAAGATTAAAAGATAGTGCATTTTTAAAATCATGGAATAAGAAATTTTACTCCTTGTGTACATTTTCTCTCTACTTCTCCATTGATTGGAAAATTCCTAGGGTTCATACTGGAAAAGAAAAATGGGAGTCATATTGGAAATTAATTGTCTGACAAAATACAATTTCAAACTCAGGGCTAAACAAAAAATTGTAAGCATGAACTTATATTTCACCTATTTTAGTCAGTTTATATATTTAAAAGTTATGTGTGATTTATTTAGAGTGGCAAGAAAAAAGAAAAAAAAAATGTTCGCTCTCTTTATAAATAAAGAAGAAAAATACGTTTGCTTGTAAATTATAATCTTAATAAAAATATAATTAAAAATAATTTTGAACAAAACTTTTAAAAGTTAAATCAAACAAAATGAAAAGTTATTTCAAATGTAATATGTTAATCAATTTATAAAATGAGGAACTTCCTTGATAGATTTTTGTTGAAGAAAAAAAAATTGTCTGATAAACTCTTTGAGCGCCAAATTTAGTCGTCATTAGAAATGAAAACTTAAAATATGTTTACAGTGCTAATAAATGCAAAATAAAATGTTTAATTCATAATTATTAAACATATTTCATGGAAATTCTTATAGAAGCAAACAATAGCCATTTATTATATTATGTAAGAAAATACTTAATACTATTAATATGAAACATAAATGAACAAAAAATCTACTTTTTAATAACTGGTGAAATGCTAGAATTGATCATAAGTTTAAAAGTAAACAAGAACACTTTTGAAATGATTCAAAATACTAGAATCGTTTTTTTTTTTGATTGTCTTATTAAATTACCCGATGGATGGAAAAATCAATAAATGATTTTGAAAAGTTTTATCTTTGTTGACCTTACTAAACCTATAGCTTAATTTTAAAGAAAAATTGTCTCCAAAAAATATTAATAAACATTATATTATTATTTTGTTGCTACACAGTTTTGAAGTGTTTGATTTTGTTTCACTACACCAGGATCAAATATAATAATAATAAAAATATATGGATGCATTACTCATAAAATGTTTTGCCCATGTCATTTTTCCTTCATCAGTCAGCTCATAATAAGGGAACTAACTATGAACTAAGGGAAAAAAAATGTGATAAAATGTTTTTTTTTATTACTCATGTTTACTATTATGGTATATTGTTTTTAATGTTATCAAGGTATATATATTTTTAATATTATGGTATGAATATATAATTGCATTAAAGACAGATTAATATAAAGGTATATAGTGATTATTTTTTTATTTTACCAGTTGGTTTAAAATATACTATTTTAACTAGTTTGTTTAGATATAGAGATACTCATCTCTTACATTAATGAAAATAGCTTCTGATATTCTATTGATGGGTAAACAGACAGAATAACTGGTCAGAGGTATGGTATAATGACACAATCATCTTATTATATGGAGTATTTTATATAAGCATTTTACATTTATTAAATTTTGCCTATGAATTAGCATGTCCACTTTAGATATAGAATGTATGCTATTCTTCATTGTCTGCATGTGTATTGCTTGTTATAACAAAAATCAATTATGCTTTTAAAAATAATTAATGGTCTGACTTACAATGTTGGTTTGTTTAATACACTATTAGTTTATGCATTGTGAAATGGGATATTTATCTTTTAACTTTTATTGTTAGAATTATTTTTGTCTTGCTATTGAATTGACAAGGATTTGTGATCATTTTTATTTGATAAGTATGTGCAGCATATATTGGCATCATATATTGTATCATTGATATTGTGCATGGGTAGATGGAGGACTCTCCCATTGCTTATTCCATGAGAGGATTATATTGTTGAGGTGGATAAATAGTTAATGCTTAGTTAGCACAGTTAATCCCTAGAGAGGATTATATTCATGGCATGTATTCTGTTTCCCTGTGATGAGACAATGTCCACACATTTTGTACCTAGGAAAAAGGTATTGGAATCGTCCATATTATTGTACAACTATATAATGTTGTTTTGTAGAGCCTCTCTTTATTGTCTGATCCCTCATGATGTTATGTAGTTATTTTTCCATCATGTATGGTGAAGTTCTTGATATTTTAAAATTATATAGCAATGATAGGATAAAGTTTGATTCAGGGACACTGGTTTGTCTATAGTGTTTGCCTAATTGTAAATAGTGTATGTATGATGCTGTATTACTTTCATCAGTTTATAAGCAAACCAACCATAACTTACTAGTAATTATAAAATTTCTGTATGGCATAATAAAAGATACACATGTACAATGTAATTTTATTTTCATCAAGCAATGATTCGCCGATGGGTCAGTAAGACAGGTTAATGATTAAAATGATTATATTGTGGACATAGGCAAGGTTTTGGTGTCATGTATACATTTGACAGCTGATGTCTGTCCCCACATTAATATAATAAATTTCTTCATATCAAATAAATAATTATTATTTGTGCTGCATATAATAATTGCCCTTATATCATATTCTGATATAAATAAAATAGCTATAGAGTAACGTG
Organism: Epiperipatus broadwayi; assembly: GCA_028023455.1. Lineage (NCBI taxonomy): Eukaryota > Metazoa > Onychophora > Udeonychophora > Euonychophora > Peripatidae > Epiperipatus > Epiperipatus broadwayi. Next base: position 7,585 of record JAQFVV010008124.1, read on the forward strand.
CTACTTTATAACATTAAGTTTTAAATTTTAAAGTTTTCATTTATCCTAAATATTTGAATACACTTTTATTTGGTAACTAACATCCCTGTCTAGAATATAGAATGAAACATAACTGATAATGATAGTGATAATGAAGGTATCACTGTACTATACTATTTTATATATTATGCATGTATTCAATGGGATGTACCTTGTTTTATATAATGTCTCTGTCTTGTTTCATATAATGTTTCTGAAAGATAGATATTCAATTATTTCTGATGTTTAAAGAAAATTTGTATAGTATAAATAAATCTTGTTGTTTTAAAAGTTTATTTAGTTGTCTGTGGTCTTATTGCTAATCATCATACACATTCTTATTGTTATTGCTATCGAACACATTATCTTATTATTTTGAAGTCATCATCAATCAATATAGTGTATTTGACTATACATTGGAGTAATAATTTTGTTAAGCCCTTATATTTTAAAAGTACATTTAAGGGATCGTCACTTAGGGATCAAAATATTGTTAACCTGAAATGCATATAAACACAATTTATTCAAGACTTCAAACACTTTTTAGCAAAACTTTATTTGTACATACACCTACGTTTCGACTGACCTGCAGTCTTCTTCAGAGCAAGGTTATTTTGATCTTCTAAATAAAAAAATGAATTAGAAGATCAAAATAACCTTGTTCTGAAGAAGACTGCAGGTCAGTCGAAACGTAGGTGTATGTACAAATAAAGTTTTGCTAAAAAGTGTTTGAAGTCTTGGATAAATTGTGTTTATATGATATTACGGCAAACATAAAGAAAAGTGTGATTTTGGTAATATTCTGAAATGCATATATTATTTTAAATATTATACTTAAAGATAAAACACTTAAGATTAATTTATTCTGTTTATTTGAACCAAGTTTAATTTAACCTGTTTATTTGAACCATTAGATATATCATTCACCAATCTTGATCACATTGCTCATAATTATTTGATAAAAGGAAGTTGGTAAGTTGTTGTGTTTAGTTATTAAAAGTATTTGTATTTCTTGAAGCTTAAAGTTTATAATATTTATAGAGTTTATAAAGTTTATTTGGAGTTGCCAAATATCGTTTGTTAATTCTGTTTTGTAGTAGGAGCCGTTTTGTTTGCTATATTTGGGTAGTGGCAAAATCCCTCTCACTGACCCAAGTATATCTTGCAAAATAATAATATTTAAGTTATGTGAACCCTGAGAAGAATAAGTTACTAATATGCCATGTAAATTTAAATTTATGATAAATTTTATATCTACAATTAATTATTGTACTTGGATTTGAGTTATATTATTCTCACTGTTTTATTAAAGTCAACAAAACTTCTGTGTAAATTTCTTCTGTCTTAAAACTTATAGCTTGTTTTGACTTTATGGTGAATATTCTGCTTTTGTCAAGCTTGGAATCCCTATTTTATTTTATCTAACTATCACTTAATACAATATTAGTTTATAATTCAAGATCTCAATTCTCCATCATCATTGTTCTATTTCATCTTGATCCTTCTTTTATTTCGTTCTTCTTTGATCTTAATTCATTATCATAATTAATTCACTCTTCAATGACTATTATCATCTTAATCATTCATTAGCTCTTATTCTACTTACTATCACTTAATACAATATTAGTTCATAATTCAAGATCTCAATTCTCCATCATCATTGTTCTATTTCACCTTGATCTTTCTTTTATTTCATTCTCATTTGATCTTAATTCATTATCAATTAATTCACTCTTCAATGGCTATTGTTCTATTATCATCTTAATCATTCATTAGCTCTTATTCTATTATTATCTTAATCATTCATTATTCTAACACATCTTTCTCTTCTCTCTTAGGCTCGTTTCATTTTATTATTTCCATCATCCATTTAGTCATCTACATCCTAATTTATTTATTACTTAATTCATAATTTTATATTCATTCCATAGACCTAATTATTAATTGGTTTTATGAATAGTAAATTTACTTCATATTTTGTTTGTGGATTTTAAAGCTAGTTTAACTAGAAGTTATCATCTTCATGGAAACTTTGTAACCTTTAAATTTATTGTTGGTTGTAAGAAATAATATCTTTAGATTAACATTTCTTTATATGCTTATATTCTTAATCATTAGTCATATAGGGACGGTTACAATATATAGAATAATGTATCTTATTAGAATATGATTTTCACATTACGGTTATATTTTAATGTAAATGCACATATTTACATACCTTACATATGCACATAGTATATATAATTCCTATTAACATTGCTCATTTTTGAAATTTGCCTCTAATCCAATTCCCAATTTATGTAAGAAATATGTACCACATAGTTGAAATAATAAATAATGCCTTCAGCACATTTACAGAACATTAGATTATAAGTGCTCTGCAATTCTGTAATTTATAAAGTTGATTATGCTGATAATGAATTAAAGGATTTTTTTTTTTTCTATTAATATTAAGATAAATTTCTTTTTTTGCATTACAAAGTGTATTATTGTTATTCATCTTTGAATGGCATGATTAAGAAAATAAATTTGGACCAATAAATGCAAAAAAGTTTATTTTCATACTGTTAAATTAATCTATTATTCTATTCAACTTTGAAAGATTGTGTTACATTTTTAATGTTTTGCGTGCTTTTTATAATTATAAATATCAAAATATTTTTTAAGTAATGTGTAAATCAGATTTATACATGTCAATATCTGTTATTATATATCTCAATTTTTGAGGAATATATAGAGTATTCTTATTTATCAATAAGTAAAGAAAAGTTGTGCTAATGAAATAAATACTTTCCATAGTTTAAATGTCATAGTCTCAGTTTATTCCAGTAAATAAACTTCACATGTTGATAATTAAAACAATTACTTTTCTTTTTAGAAATATGTGTTTTAATTCAATTCAAGATTAGATATCTACAAATATATATATATACAAAGTACGATATAATTAATTTATCGCCCTAAAAATTGTGCCATAGGATCATCATCTCTCAAACGCTTCCTGGTATAAGCTTCCATTTCTTCTTCGGTGGGTTCTTTAACATCATACATACTATTATACGGACGTTTCAGCTCATCCATTGCCAAGAGCCTGTCAACTTCACGAATGCTGATCTTCTTCAGCTTCCAAAGCCTTGAAAAAAAAATCATAGTATATAAACTAATATTAAAAAAAAAGCATTGCATGAATCTTCTAGCTTACATTATATATATAATTAATGTTCAAAATTTTTAATATACACTTATTCATAATCATTTTGCAATACATATATAACTAATTATCATACATTTTTTATTAGGTGGAAATTATGATATTTCACTTAACTTTTAATAAATCCAAATATATTTATATTATTTCATAGCTGCATGGTAATCTGGTTTTTTTTCTTTAATTTTTGCTTACTTGCTTTAAATAAATTTAAATGGTTATTTTTGAGAATCATTGGCATTTTTTTTTTTGTTTTGTGTTTTTCTAATGCTTCAATCATTACTTGAAATATAAAAATAGGTTTTTTTAATTTTAAATAAGATAGTGGAACATGAATAAAAAGAGATAAAAAAATATATATAAAGAGACTGTCATGCAATTAAAGAAAATATAAAAATATCTTTAGTAAATGTAAAATCTGTATCTAAAATTAAATGAAATGCAATAATTTCTAGCTTAATAAAAAATGATAATTATTTATTTAATGAAACATGATTGTTATAAATAAAATTATGCTCTTATATTAAATTTGTGTAATCAGAACTATAATGACATTTTTTGGTGCCCTATGCAAGCCAACCACAATGTTCTTTCTTTCTACATTACCAATCAAGCAATAAATTAACACCCAAACGCAAAGAATTATTGAATCTTGCATATCCACTGATAAAATAAATTTCAAATATATTCAGAATAAAAATAGTTGAAAAATATTTGCATCAATATAAAAAAGCAAAATTGATTGCCTTTCACCCAATCAATAATCATTCTAGGCATTTGATCTTGCTCGCCTGTATTATAGCTATAGTTCTGCGTCTAATATATATGTACAATATTATAAATGTAATCAGAATCGCAGGTAACCTTCCAAGGCTAATAATAAAACGCTATACCTGGCGAAGTTTTTCCTTTTTAATTATTTCTTCATTATCATTTTCACTACTGGAATCATCAGAACTACTCTCAACTTTTTTCTTTTTCTTTCTACTAGCAAGTTTTTTCTTCTTTTTATCTTTCTTCTTCTTCTTCTTACTATTTTGTTCTTGAAGTTTTTCATGATGTATCTAGGAGAGAAAAAAATGAAATTAAAGCATTACAGAAACAAAAAGAACAAAATAAAGGTTTCAATTATTCTAATCTAATTAAAATCAATTATTATAAAACTTCTAGCAAGTTATTTCATTAAGAAAATTTATTAAAGTTTCTTTGATAAGATTGCTTCTGTATATTAACGTCTCTATTTAAAAGCAGGTAAGAAAGTATTGTAACCAAGTATTAAAAAGTCATAAAAAGTAGCAATTTGTTATTGGTAGCTATTCTCTTAAATAATTTATGTTACGTAAATGTTTAGAGTTATATCATAAACATTAATAAGCTTTTAAAAAATAGATTGATTAATGTGCTTTATTCTAGATTTTTAGAAGTATATATAAATTAAAATGTAGCTTTTCAATTATTAAAGAGAAAATATAAAAATGTGACATTTAACAAAGTCTATTATTATAACAAAATAACACTGGAATGAACGTTAAATATGATACAACATGATGAACATGTCAGATATTTATTAAAAGCTCAAAATTTTTTACAATTAATAAAGGAAGTATAACAGAAAGTAAACCTTATGACTAGAATACTGTGACCAAGCAATCATCATCAGTAAGTTAGCCACTAAAAGATCATATAGATGTCTTAATAAAGTATTTTATATAAATTGTTACTTTGACTTTAAATAAGAAAACTGCAGCGGTTATAATGGGAAAAGTGGATAAAGAATGCAAGTTTTTATATTAATAATATTCTTTCTTACGTAATCACAGCAAAAAATTATGACAAAAAAGGACTAAATAACAAGATGAAAAATTAGTCATTCTTAAAATGGGTAATTACCAACAATATCATATGACTTTCGGAGCTTACTCATACGCTTCCAAGAATAGTTCTTTTCATCCTACTTTAGAGTTTTCTATTGGTGAAAAATATTTATTTTTCCAAGAATGGTTTTTGTCAAGGAGAATTTAAGATTCAAAGATGTTAACTAATGCACTCATGGATCTAGCTAATAGATTGAAATTCAAACATTTTAAACCCTAATCAACTCGGTTGGCTCTGTTTTATGTCACCTGAAGACCCTTTTTGGATAGAAAGGTTAATATCAAGAACATCATGATTTTCTCAGTTTATTCATATTCTTTAATTATTTATATTTATGATAAATGGCTCTAAAATAGAATGAACAACGATAAATAAGACGAGAAAGTCATGCAATAATATGAATCTTCCTAATCAAAAGGATAGAAGGGAACTACAGTTGGCATAAAATTGACATTTCTACAATATACGTAAATCTATTATTATATAGTGCTGAAAATTTTGAAATTATTAAAGTGAAAGTCAACCTCGAATGTGCTATTTCTTAAATATTATAAATGTCCGCTCACTCGCCCACCGATAAGTTTTAAAAACTTAAGTGAGCGTATATCTCCAACTCTCACTGACCATGCTTAAATCAGGATTTGAGTCTATTGTGTGCCTGATGTTATAATCAAATATTGAATTGTACAAATTTAGTTAACCTATAGCAGGAAAAAGACGGTGTCTTATTTTTTATCCACTTACGATAATACTTATACGACTTATAAATGTAAATCTATTATTATATAGCACTGAAAATTTTGAAATTATTAAAGTGGAAGTCAATCCGATAATGCACTATTTCTTAAATATTATAAATCTCGCACACTGTTTCACCAGTAAGAGTTTAAAAAACTTAAGTGAATCACTTAAGTTTAGAGAATATTTCTATATACACCAATTCTCAATGACTATGCTTGACTTCCACTTTAATAATTTCCAAATTTTCAGCACTATATAATAATAAATTTCCATTTATAAGTCATATAAGTATTATCGTAGGTGGTTAAAATGAGACATCAGTCTTTCTCCTGTGATAGGTTAACTAAATTTGTACAATTCAATATTTGATTATAACATCAGGCACACAATAGACTCAAGCCCTGATTTAAGCATGGTCAGTGAGGGTTAGTGTATATAGAAATACACTCTAAACTTAAGTGATTCACTTAAGTTTTTTAAACTCTTACTGGTGGGGCGAAAGTGCATGGAGATTATAGTATTTAAGAAATAATGCATTATCAGAGGTCAACTTTCACTTTAATAATTTCTACAATAAATAGAACTTGATATTAAATCTATACTACTATGTAAGCGGATTGTTTTGAACTCAAAATCTTAAATAAAAAAATTTCAGGCTAATAGCTTGAGTAGTATAAAGGAGTAAAAGGTAATTGTCAGATACACAAGTGTATTAAGCCTTGAATCCCAAGTTCTCACTGACTAAGGCTAAAGTCAGACAATCTGAAATTATAGATATTAAGCATTATATATAGAGCTCGCAAAACAAACTCTTAAGAAGCTTTGTAGAATACCCCCAACCTCAGACGACTGGCGTCCTCAGTGAGGTGCTAGGATATTCAATCATTAGATTAAAAATACCAGGACAAGTCCAGCTTTATCTAATGTATAATAATTAAGTAGAAACTCTGAAATTTTCAGACATCCATCTGTCTTCCAATCCAGTTATCTAACTTAAATAGCCATATGGGATTGAACTAAGTACAGATACACCACATATTAATAATTTTAGCAATATAAAATCACCAAAGCCATTATAACAAAAAAATAAAATTACAAAAAAATCAAGCCAGATGTCATATGACTTAATTTAATAAGCTTGTGTTTACAACTGTTATATATAGAGCTCGCAAAACAAACTCTTAACAAGCTTTGTAGAATACTCCCAACTTCAGACCGGTTTCTGTTACTGGCATCCTCAGTTAGGTGCTAGGATATTCAATCATTAGATTAAAAAGTTTTGCGAACTCTATATATAACAATTGTAAACAAAAGCTTATTAAATTAAGTCATGTGACATCTGACTTGATTTTTTTTTGTGATTTTATTTTTTGCTATGATGTCTTTGGCGATTTTATATTGCTAAACCTATTAATATATGGTGTATCTGAACTTATTTCAGTCCCATATGGCTATTTAAATTAGATAGCTGGATTGGAAGACATGGATGTCTGAAAATTTCAGTTTCTACTTAATAGTTATACATTAGATAAAGTGCTAGGCTTGTCCTGGTATTTTTAGTCTAATGATTGATTATCCTAGCACCTCACTGAGGACGCCAGTAGCAGAAACCAGTCTGGTTGGGAGTATTTTATAATGCTTGTTAAGTTTATTTTGTGAGCTCTATATATAACAGTTGTAAATACAAGCTTATTAAATTAAATCATGTGATATCTGACTTGATTTTCTTATAATATTGAGCATTATACAAAATTAGCGCCCAATGATTACTCATGTTTACAGATGATTAGAATAAAGAAAGAAAACGTTCCTAAAATAGTTTAAGAATGTAATGAAAATAATGCTTCCTTCTACAGAAGAATTTAAGAGTATTTGTAAATTATTGCTTCTAACTTCAAAATTTATATTCTTTATGATTTGAATTAGTAATGACTTGAAAGGTTGCTATTCTTTCACATGCGCCTTACTATTGTTTTCAGACAGCCAATAACTGTTAAACAGCGGTCTGAGGAGCGATCAGGCCTAGACATATGACAGAGATTTTTTTGATAAGAAAAGAATGATACCACTCTTTTCTTTTACTTAACTTTTATATATATAAGCCAGTCTTAAGCATCTTGGCTTGAAAGCATGAATATATAAACATATACATTTATTACTCCTGAGTTAATAATTTACGATATTACAGCACGAAATCTCAGATTCACTACACCGCAATTTTCTAGATGTTAATATAAAGTATCAGCAATGTATGTAAATAATATTTGTTTTAAATCGCATGTTGTTATTAAATTAGTAATGACTTGAAAGATTTGAAAGAAAAACATTATATGAAAATTACAGATAAATCTATTTTGATTACACCTCCATAGGCAATTTTTCTACATCTATTAAATCATTATAAAGACCACAGTTAATTATTTTTATTTTGCATTTTAGCTGATATTTCACAAAAGCATTTAGTTTTTCCAGGATTAAACAAATATCTTTCTTAGTATCTATGTAATCTGTAGTTATAGCTTCCAATATATTCTGGTTTTTAAATTTTGACATTCAAACCCATAATCCAAAAAAGTCTAGTTTTCTTCTATTCACTTTCTGTATCATTTTGTTTTAGCAACCATTAATCAGCATAGAAAAAACAAAGCATTAACTACTTGGAATTCATTATAATACTGAGATTATTTTTTCAAATACTTCTACAAATCATTTAAATTTCTTTTAATTTCTGTTACAAGATTTCTGTCCCTTATTATTTCCATTCTATTCCGTCTTTTTTTGTCTCACTTCTAATTCCCAATTATTCATATAATTTCTTCTACCATTTAATAATGTTTCTAACATCTGCACTTCTCTGATTTTTCAAAACAAGTATCATATTTTCTAGCTTTAAAATTTTAAGTGTTCCAGTAATTATTAACGTATTAGACTTCTCAATGAATTTAGCTTGTATTTCTTTTATCTCTGCACATTTTTCTAATAGCAGACCTTTAAACTTTTACTATATTTGCAAAAAGAGACATATCATTCACAAAAAAGTTTCATACTCTATAAAAAATATGGTGTAAAATGGTTTCTTCTTAGTTGAAGTAAGTAGTTTTTATGCACAGATGACATAAAGTAACACATACATAGAAAATTATGAATTAGGATCAATATTATACATTTTATTTATTTATTTACTATTAACAAAATTATTAAGGTCCTACCTCAGTTGAGTATTGAAATATTAAAATGAAAACACAACCATGGTTTAGAAGGCCCAATTTTTTTTTTTATTCTTCATAATACTTTTCAAAATGTAATGAGAATTTAATAAATAAGCATTATAACACACATATATATGCAAGATGAAATTAAAAAAGACCTTTTAACTGTAAAAAAAAAAATCTTACCTGCAACAGATATAAAATACTAATAATTGTGAACAATATATATCAATAAAAATTAAATTAAATTAATGCATAATATAGATGATGCTAGTTTTAATAATTTCTCACCTCAAGTAAAGATTTCTGTGGTTCTTCATTTTCAAATTCATTATCTACTTCGTAGTTTCTTGGTAAAATTGCAGTTATGATTCCATCCTAATATTTTATTTAAAAATTATTTTAAAAAATAAAAGTCTTATTTATTTTTATAATTATTTGTAGACATATATAAATGTCTACAATTATCTTTCATTCCTTATAGCATAAAATTTAAACAATTCAATAACTTTATCGTTTCAAAAGAAACCTTATTTTTTTATAAAATTAAATATACATGACATTTACATTGAAATAAACTATGATAATGAATTATTTGAAAAGTAAATAATAATAGCTATGGCAATATTTATTATTATAAATAAACATTTTTCATTACTAATTCGCTTTTAATTAATTAATATAATCTATGAGAATAAATATTCGGTAAAATTATAAAAGAGACCATAAATAAAAAAAGTTGTTAGACAGAAAAATGAAACAATACATAGGTGTGATGCCTTGCAATCGTTTTATTAATTTTATTTATAAATTTAAATAACTAAGTTAAAATACATTTTATACTACAATATTCATAAATTTCATAGGAAATGATTGTGATAAGTGCTGTAGTAAGCGAAACTTTTCAATTAAAAAAGAATCATTTGCAAAATTCATATGTGGATATTTTTAATGGTAAATAAAAAGTATTAACAAAATAGTGTAATTGCTTTAAGATTATGTGGTTGATGTAGAATATTTTTAAGTTTTACAATATTCATGAAACAGATGATGTACATGTTGAAAACTTTGCTACAATACTAATGTGATACCTTATTTAGAGTTTAAGTTATCATTATTTAATACAGAAAAGATGGAGGTGATTTAAATATTGGAAATATAAAAGTTAATAATGAGGCAGATTGTAATTTTGGATTAATTTCAAGTTACAATTTGCAACATTATTTCACAGCATTTAGAGTTTGATGCATGATTAGGAATCCTTAACTATTTTTAACATTTTTATACTCATTAAGTTGCCTGGTAGTGCAGTGATGATGTAGATGAGGACTATTCTAAATAATTTAGAATTTTTTTTCCCTCATGTAATCAATTCATAATCATCTGATAATGGCTGCTAAATGATTATCTAACTATTGTCAATTGAAGATAAAAAAATTTCAAGAAAATCTGGGTTGGTCAGATAAGTGTCAAAATATTGACATAAAACACAATTGCAATATGGAGTATCTTCACTACAGGTAGAATATTTCTATAAGTGTTAAAAAGATGTTAAATTTTTAACATAATATTGAGATTAATTATTATTAGTTCTTTTTTTTTTTTTTAATCATTCTGGAAATGTGATGCAAAGATATATAAGTCATCATTTTCTTCCAAATGTTTGCTGAAGACACTTGTAGAATTGTTTGGCTAATGTTTATACATGTATTTTATTTATTTTAATAGAATGGGTATCTTCTAGTAAGACGGTGGATTCTGTCTATAATGTCATCATCTTTGAAATTCATAAATTGTATTTAATGTTTTCAAATCCTTGAAAGGTTGTAACTAATAATTCAAATTTTCTGAGATTTAAAGATATATGTTTTTAGCTTTTCTTGATTTTTTTCTGATTATGTCACTATTAACGTTTACCACCTAATTGTTGAATCTTCATTAATTTTAATACAGTTTACTTCTTTTAGGAGCCAATAAATGTTCCTGAAGATAGAAACTCATAAAGCATTTCTGAGTTAAACACTTTGAGGTAATAGAAGTTAACCATTTGCAATGGAAACATTATAAAATGATTCTGGATGAGAATGGGTGATAGCACTCATTTTGATTGTAAAACAAAGTATTCCAGAATTTTGCCTGGTTAAAGCTTAAATAAAAAATCTCAGTGTTAGAAAGTATATTATAAAAAATGCCTAGAAGATGAATTCATTTCATTTCTAATTTCTCAACAAGTGTACATATCATATCTGCAAAACTAGAAGATATTCACTGGATAAACTACTTATATAAAACACCTTTTTATTGTCAAAATCTTAATTTTGGCTTCAGCATTAGCTCATTTTTAATGGAATTCTATACAAAAGTTAGAAAATAAAGAAAATTTTAAAATGCTGTTTCATTCACGTGAGATTGCAGTTAAGGACTGTGGTTTGCTAAACCTGTTCCAGTAACTGCTTTTTAGATGTCAATGGGTTTTGTATACATTCCTGCAAGCAAAAAAAAAAAAATCAGAATTGCTACTCATGTAATTCAAGAATGGAAAAATAGTTGTACAAGCACTCGCTCACCATGTCAGTGGTTAACACATGTTAGACTCATGACAATAACGATTATAACTTTATAAATGAATGAACACAATAAGATTATATAAAAAAGATTAAAATATAAAAATTTATATTAAAAATACTATCTAGCAAAAAATATTTTTGGTCCGATACTGCTTATTTTTTAAGTGCTAATTCCCACATCTGAAAGGCATTTTATAATTCACTAACTATGAATCTTATTAATAGGATTCTGTACTGTCTTCAAAATTCTGAATGTTTCTTCTAGATAATATTTTATACATCTCATTATCTTTACATTAAATGATTCATTTTCTTACTAGATTATAAATATTTTTCAATGCGGGGGGAGGGGGATAACTTTTTAGTGGAGATAAATTTAAGTGTGTTTAGAATAGACAGTGTTAATATTAAATTTTGATCATCATCACTTATTACAAAATAATGAAGAAAATATCTTAATTGAAATTAATTTTAAGAGATTATAGGAAGGAATTTGCAAAAATTTATAAAATTAAAAAAGCAAAAAATCTTACTGCTTCTGCATCCTTTCCTGCTTCTCCGGTACAATATGACTGTTTAGTAAAAGAATGACAGCACTTGTAACCCCACTTCCCATCTTTCCAATACGAACCCCAAACACTCTGAAAAGATAAAACAATATGCTTAGCAATGTGTTCTGCGGGTAATGTAGCCGCTAGGCGACGCTGCAGTACCATCAACAACACAATAATAGTTTAAACTTCTAGCTATCAGATAAGCAAACAAAAAATTTTCTTTTAATTTGTTTAGTCTGAGAGCATTAATATTTATTAATTATTATTGTGTGTGAAAGTATAATTAGTGGTTAAGAGTATTTGAAAGATTGAAAATTGTGTTTTTTATTTGTTTTAAAGTTTTTTCAGTTTGTTATTTATATATATAGAACTTTTTTTTAAAAGTTATTATTTATTTTTTGTTTTGTTTTATTATTTATATATTGTTATTTTATATATAGAATTATTATTATTTTTTTATTTTTAAAAAGTTATTTTGTTGATTAGTTTTTTGTAAATTTGTTATTAAAAGATTTACTTTTAAGAAAAATATAACGTTCGAAAAACGTTATTTATATATAGAACTTTTTTTTAAAAGTTATTATTTATTTTTTGTTTTGTTTTATTATTTATATATTGTTATTTTATATATAGAATTATTATTATTTTTTTATTTTTAAAAGTTATTTTGTTGATCAGTTTTTTTGTAAATTTGTTATTAAAAGATTTACTTTTAAGAAAAATATAACGTTCGAAAAACGTAAAATAAAAAAAATGGATTATATTTGTATTTCAAAATGTTTATATAATCGGTAAAAGGAAATTAAGCGTGCTGTTGTAGAATGTACTATATGTGATGGGGTATATCACTTGAAATGTTTAAATAAGACTAGGAAGGATGTAAATGGTTTATGGTTATGCAGTCAGTGTATTAATATGATAAAAGAGGTGAGAGTGTTTTCAAAGTGTAGATAGTCGAAGAATAGTGGGTGGAGAAAGTAATAGTGTAATGGAGATGATTAGTCAAAGAATAAATAAGATAGAGGAAGAATTGAAGGATGTAGAAGTAAAATTAAAATCATTAGAGATAAAATGTGAGGAGATAAAGGAATTATTGAGAAGGAATGATAAGGAAGAAATAGATAAGGAGGACCAGAAGGTATTAGAAAATGTTATAGATAGAGCAGAAAAAGTAGATTATGAAACAGTATTGATAGGAGATTCACTAATTAGAGAATGTGGGGATATAATTGCAAGGGAAAATAGAAGTAGGTATGTAAGAGTATGTTTGCCTGGAGCTAGAATTAGGGATGTAGCAGATAAAGTTAAAAAACAAGGTAGTAGAGATGTATATGTTATGGTGGGGACTAATAATTTATTAGAATCATCAGAGAGAATAATGGATGAGTATGTAGATTTGATTAGGAATTTGATTATGATTAAAGGAAGAGTAGGAATAGTTGGATTATTACCAAGGTTTGACAAGAGTTATTTGTTAGATAGGGCATGTTCTATAAATGAGAGATTGAAAAAATTGTGTGAGAGAAATAATGTTATGTTTGTGGATGTGTGGGATTGTTTTATTGGAAAGAGAGAGTTATATAGTAAAGATGGGTTGCATTTAGGAAAACAAGGAAGTGAAGTTTTAGGGAGTTTGATTTATAAAGAATTTTTTTCGGGAAACTTATAAAGGGGGGTGGGTTTTTAAATTGTAATATTATTAAAAAGAATGGATGGAATATAAGAAGTAAGCAAAAGGAATTTGATTTTGATATAAATATAGATATGGAGAAGGAATGGGTTTGTAAAATTAATGGTAAGAAAGTAATTTATAAATGTAATGGAGAAGAAAGAATTAAAAGAATTTATAAAAGAGTAGTTAGGAAAGAAGAAATTGTTAAAATTGGGTTTTTGAATATGCAAGATGGTAGGAAACCAGAAAAGTGGATGGAATTAAATAAAACAATTGAAAATGAAGAGCTTGAGGTATTAGCAGTAGTGGAAACACATTTAAGAGAAGAAGAAGAACCTATTTTGGAACAGTTGGTATGGCAGGGTATAAATAGAAAAGAAAAAGAAAAAAGGGGTGGTGGTATAGGTGTTATATCAAAAAAATATTTAAATATTGTTAAATGTCAAGAACACTTGTGGTTTGAAATAAGGTTGGGTAGACAAGAATGGATGGTGGCTATAGTTTATATAGCTACTGGAGATAGTCAAATTATATTGGAGTGGAATAGTAACATATATGAATGTTTAGTTAAGGATATACAAAGTTTTAAAGAAAAGGGGAAGAGAATAATGGTTATAGGGGATATGAATGGACATATTGAAGAAATTGATGATGTAGATAATAAAAATGGACAGCTTTTGAAGAATTTTTGTCAGAAAGTGAATTTGAGTATTGGAAATTTATTAAATATTTATGAGGGACAATACACATGGTCCAGAAATAATATATTTCACACAATAGATTATGTATTGGTAGAGAAAGAGGGAATAAATAAAATACGGAAAATTAAGGTATTTGATAATGAAGAAAAAGTATGCACTAGTGATCATAATTTCATTGTAATTGAAATGGTTAGTAATGTGATGGAGAATAGAAATAAAAGTAGAAATAATAGTGAAAGATGTGGATGGAGAGTAAATGATAAGAATAAGTTGGAAGAGTATAAAATACAAGTTGAAGAAATAATGGAAGAGTGGGTTGGGGATGAGTATAAGGATTGGTGTAAGGAAGTAGAAAAAGTTGCAAATAGGGTTTTAGGTGAGAATATTGAAAAGAATAAAAGTAATAAAAAAATTAAAATTAGTAAAAGTGTAAAAGAAAGGAAAGAAGCATGTAGAGAATATAAGTGTGCTATTAAGAATAAGGAAAGTGAAAAAGATATTAATGCTAAATGGGAAAAGTACTTAGAAAAGAAGAAGTTGGCTAAAATAGATATTTATAGAGAGAGAATGAAATTGAATAGTAAATTGTTGGAGGATATTAATAAAAGTGGAAGAGATCGAAGTAAAAAATTTTGGAATTATATTAAAAGGAGAAATGTAGGGGAGAGAGAGTTAGTATTACTAGATGATGAGGGAACTGAGTGTAGTTCTAGAGAAGATTTAGAGAGAATCTTAAATAGTTATGTAATGAATATAGAAAAGATGTTAAATGTGAATGATAGAATATTAGAAAATATGAAAGAATATAGTAATGGGAATATTAGTTTTTCAGAAAATGAACTAAATGAGGTAGAGAAGAAATTGAAAAGTGGGAAGGCAAGAGGTTTAGATGGATGGGCAGCAGAGATGGTAATGAATTTAGGATATAGGGCAAAAGTAAAGTTATTATCCTGTTTTAATAAAATGGCACAGAATAGAGTTTTCCCAAGTAGTTGGAGTAATACAAGAGTAAGGTTATTATTTAAAGGAAAGGGTAAGGATCATAGAAAGCTGAATAATTATAGACCGATAGCGGTAACATCAGTTTTATATAAAGTTTTCTCGTATATGGTGGCTAGTAAAGTTGTAAAATGGATGGAAGGGAATAATGTAGTGGGTGAAATGCAAGGAGGTTTTAGATTAGATAGGCGTATAGGAGATAGTTTATTTGTAGTTACACAACTTATGGATATGAGTAGGAATGCAGATAAACAGTTATATATGAGTTTTATAGATATAGAGAAGGCATATGATAGAGTAAATAGAAATAGATTATGGATAAGTTTAGCAAATTTGGGAATGGATGAAGCTTTAATAGATATTATTAAGAAATTATATGAAAATAATTATTATATATATCAATTAGAGAATATAGAATCAATTAAAGTTAAAAATGGTGTGGGACTAAGGCAAGGATGCCCTATGTCACCTATTTTGTTTGTGTTGTATTTGAGTGAAATGGAAAGAGAAATAGAAAGATTAGGAAGAGGGATAGAGATACCGTTAATAGGTAGTAAGGGAGTATATATTTTGTCAGGTCTTTTTTTTGCAGATGATATATTTTTGTGTGCAGAAAAAAGAGAAGATATGGAAGTTATGTTGAGGACATGTGCAAAGGTGGGTAAAGAGATGGGGATTAAATTTAGTGAAGAAAAATCAAATATAATGATGGTTAATACTGAGGAAAGAGAAGATGTAGAATTTTTATTGGGAGATATTAAGTTAAGTGTGGTGAATAGATATAGTTATTTGGGAATTATTTTAAGTAATCAGAAAAATTATTTGGATGAATGGGAGAAAAAATTGATAAATGAAGCAAAGAAAAGAAAGGGATTGATAAAGAAATTAACAGTATTTTCATATAATAAATATGATGTAGCTAGAATTATATGGAAAGGAGTTGCAGTAGCAGGGTTAACATATGGTAATGATGTATTATATGTTAGTAAAAAGATATTAGATTATTTAGAAAAAACTCAAAGGGAAGTAGGAAGACATGCATTGGATGCAGAAGTATGGACAGCAAGGGAGGCAATTCAAGGAGAAATGGGATGGTCAAGTTTTCATATGAGAGATGCAAAAAGTAAAATGAAAATGTTTGGTAGATTGCAGTTTATGGATAATAAAAGAATAGCTAAAATAGTATTTAATTGGGTTATGAGTAAAGGGCAGGTAACAAGATGGGTGAGAAAGGTAATGCGCTATGCAAAAGATTTGGATAAAGAATTTATATCAGTATATTTGTACAAAAGATGGGATGATTGTGTTAAGAGGATTATTGAGTGTTATAGTAGTAAGGAATGGGATAAAAGAATAAATTTATTAATAAAGACTAGGGAGTTAGAGAGATGGAGAAATAGTATGGAGAGTAAAAAGAGTTTAAATATATATAGAAATAAACAGAATATTAGGTGTGAGTTAATATATGATAATAGTAAGGAAAGTAGTTTATTGTTTAAGGCTCGAACGGGATCTTTAGCTACAAAAGAATATACATGTAAATGGAAAAATATGGGTGATTTATTTTGTAAATTATGTAAGGAAGGAATTGAAAATATTAGGCATTTGTTAATTGAATGTAAATGTTTGAAAACAGAAAGGGTACATATAATGAAGTTGTGGAAAAATAAATATGAAAAGAGTGATTATACAGAAAGTGAATTATTGGTTTTTATGCTAGGTTTGGGAAAAGATAAGGGGGATTTAGATATAAAGGTTATAGAGTTGACAAAAATTATGTTGTGGAAATGGGATAGAGCAGATTATGGGTAAATTTAGAGTGGGGAATGTAAAAGAAAGTGGCTAACAGGTTTATCTGGGCTTAATTGCCGAGATATTCTTGACTTCGTTTAAGGAGAACCCACAATACATCACATCACATCACAAAAAGCATGCAAGTGATAAATTTCTATCTGAAAATCGCTGAAATTGACAAAATAATAAATTGGACAAATCCTTCTAAAATACAAATAAAAAAAACAATAAGAAAACACTATAAAATTTCGAATTACAAAAACAGAAATCAGTGAAAATACGTCAAACACACCCCTCTCCCCCCAGAATGAAGAAATTCTATCATAAAATCAAACAAATCCTTCTAAAATACAAATTAAAAAAAAAATTGGAAGAAAACGCTATAAAATTCGAATTACAAAAAATGAAAAACTATAATGCTAAATTTATCTGAAGGTTTGTAATGATGGTATATAAGATGGATTTTTATGCTGAAAATAACCTTTTAACCTATTTTTTGTGGAAATATAATTGTTTGCTAAAGCCTGCTGTTAATTTCTGCCATCTTTGTCATATTTTTTAAACCACTGTGTGCTGCAATCTGTTCTTTAAATAATTGTACTCCAATAAGGCTCAAAATAATAATGTTCCTTTTAATGGATTTACGGCTTGGCTCACAGCAGCGGTTCAAGCGATCGCTTCAGCTGATTGATTGAAATTTGTTTTCTTTTTTAAATTACGTAAAAACTATAAGCATGGCGTCAATAGAAATACGGGCATTCGATGCATCTTTAAAAAATATTTTTAATGCCGTCTTTTCGATTGAAATCGGAAGAAATTTGAATTTTTTTTTAAACAGGCAGATTTAATTTTTTTTATTTTGACACGAAAGGATAAAGGTAGAAAATTGTAATCGGCCTGATTGTATAGTTCATTCGCATTTAAGACCTATAATGGGATGTGAACGTAATCGCAGAATATGTATTGTAAGTAGATTGGTAAACATGAACTTACCAGGTCATGACAAAATTGAAATTTTTTTTTTTTTGAGGTTCAAATCTTTTTCATCAGAGTGTTTCTTGTCAAATTATTTAAAAATTTGTTGTGAAATATCAAATACACGGCAGCATAAAATTATATTATAAAAAAAATAATAAATAATTATATTATAAAAAATTATTAAATAATAATATATCTATCCTAACAACATTCATAATTATTGTCCATTGTGAGCAATAAAACACTGGCAAATTATGTAACCAATAAGTTATAAGCATAATTGTCTTTAGAGACAAATGGCTTTTTAAAAAAAAGAACTCTTTCTGATAGATACACAGCTGCGGCATAATCTGCATTGCCACCTGCGACCATCTTCGCATTTTTGTTGTCTGATTAGAGAACACTGCACGCCGTAATGCTGGCATACACTGTTCTTAAGCAGGCGCCTCGTTGCTAACTCCGGAGTTCGAAGTTCATCCATCAGTAGCAACGAAGTCCAATTTTCTGTGCGAATATCTGCAACACGTAACATTTCATTCTCTGGCATCACGACTATATTATCATTTACAGGATTCATTTTACGGATTGAGAAACTCTTAGAAAGCTACATCTTACAACTTTGAAAAACTTGTAAAAAGTGCACCAATACAATAACAATTTCACACTTTACTTGACTCCTACCTACAGGAAAATTTCACACTTTATTCCAATCCTATCTACAGGAATTTGCTTTGCGAATTTTATCGTTTGTATAAGCGAAAACTATAATGGACAGTAATTATGAATGTTGGTAGGATAAATATTATTTTAATAAATTATTTTTTATAATATAATTATTTGTTATTATTTTTTTATAATATAATTTATGCCTGGTAACTTCATGTTTACCAGTAGATTTTTTTAATAATTTATTTGTATGATTTATTAATTTGCGTTTTATATTGATATGTGTTTGTAGTATATAAATTATTCATATATACAGTAATTTTGTGTCTTTGATATTAATAATTTATTATGTTTATATGATGTGTAATGATTTACATATATAGAGCAGTGCAATGTAAATTTTAAAATCTGATAATCAAATGTACAGAAAAGTTTGTATAACAAGTAATGATATAATATTAAAATCATTTATGCTCTTTATACAGTATATAAATTATTATTCATATGTACAGTAATTTCGCGTCTTTGATATATATTTATATGGTATGTAATGATTTACATATATAGAGCAGTGCAATGTAAATTTTAAAAACTGATAATCAAATATACAGAAAGGTTGCAGTTAATAAAGCATTCACAAAATTTACTGGGCATAGTACCATGTGAAAATATAAACACTTAAAACCAATAAAAGAGAGATTTCAAATGATGTTTGTGTAGTAGTAGCCACAATTGTATGCAGACAAAGAATCATTCTGATTTTTGCCTATGCCTTGATACTCATTGCCACATATTGCATCACATTATTTTCAAGTCTATAGCTAGCAAATGAGCTACATGCAAATAAATTATATCTTTGTGTGACAATAAATATAACAAGATAGCATCACTGGTGTGCATAAAGAATATAAACATCATTGATGTACACAAAAAAATATAAAATGAAGAGATGAAACGTATTTTATCAGTGATACAGACAGTAGCCTACAATTTCTAGTTTTAGATAGACAAGAAGCCAATTGCTATGATGACAAATGCATATCTATCTTCTGGAAATGATTTGTTTTGTCTCATTAGAATGAATCTTTTTCTTATAGATACCTTTGAGATTTGGTAACTTTTGGGGTACAAGATAAAAATGAATTCATATGTGACTTGTTTTGGAGATTCTGAAGCTATGGATTATCTCAGGTAAGAAGTATTATATGTGGTTTGAAAGATAATTTTGTGAGGAATACAAAGAAATTATCACTGAAGATGTAATTTATACTTAGTTAATGGTAAATTAGAAATTATGAGCAAACAATAAAGTAATAATTATGTAAGAAGTTGAAATTTCTTTTTTTCCTTATTTTTTAAATGATTATCACTATTTGTCTTAGACTTATTGTTTTTCTTTGTTTTTCTAGTTTCTATTAATGTAATTTTTTTTTCTCTAACATTATTAAAACTGAAGTTATTGTGTCTCAGGTCAGTTTTTTAAAAAATTCAAGATGGCACTTGCAAACTCAACTAGTTATGCTGCAAACATCAAGTGCTGACTATAAATGCCTGGAAGAAAATTGGTAATATTATTTTTTGTGTAATGTTCTTATTGCTTTTTAGCTTATATAAATCGCTGCTTTGAAATCTGATCGCACAGGCATATTTGCAAATGTTGAAAGTCTTTTATTTTTTTAAATATTGATGAATTTAAATGAGATGCCATAATTTCAAAGCAGAGAATAATTAATTTGATAAATTTTTGGGAGACAACTGGAACCTCTCCGGTATAATATTTTTATTGCTTTTTAGGTTATATAAAGCAAATGTTGAAAGTCTTTTTTAAATATTGATGAAATTTAGTATATTTTTTTGAAAACTACTTATTTTTAATCGTGCGATGGGAGGAGGGGGGGCTTGTGTTTTATATATGAGACCAAATTCTGTTTTTGTAATTCCTGCCATTAATGAAGCTTCGATAACTTTTTTGACATTTAGTATTATAGTTTTTCTGTTTTTGTAATTCAAATTTTATAGCGTTTTCTTCCTTTTTTTTTTAATTTGTATTTTAGAAGGATTTGATCGATTTAGGCGTGTTAATTTGTCAATTTCAGCAATTTTAGGATAGAATTCCTCATTCTGGGGGGAGGGGGTTGCGTTTGACATATTTTCACTGATTTCTGTTTTTGTAATTCGAATTTCATAGCGTTTTCTTGTTTTTTTTTTTAATTTGTATTTTAGAAGGATTTGTTCAATTTATTTTGCTTTAGGCATTTTAATTAGTCGATTTCAGCAATTTTCGGATAGAAATTTATCACTTGCATGCTTCATGGGTGTTGTTGATGGTACTGCAGCATCGCCTAGAGGCTGCATTACCCAGAGTATACAACTACTGAAAAAAAATATTTACAAGCATTTGCATTATGAATTTTATTTACAGAAATTTTAGCACCAAAAAAAAAGAACTATCACCTACATGAGTAAATTACAACAACAAAGATCTATAAAAGACCCTTCTGTTTTCTATCAATTCTTCAAATATTCATACATCTCTTCATTAATATATCTGCCAATTTAAATGTCTTCCTCTTATCTTCCCGCAATATTTCCAATATATCATTTATAAATTCTTTTAATTTCCCAATTTCTTCTTAATTATTTTAATAAATAATCTTTTTCATCTAATCTTTTTTTTAATTCCTAATCACATCCTTGTCCCTTCCCCACTTTTCTTTAAATCTACCTTTTTTAAAGGTTTCAATTTTTCGTTTCTTTTCATAGTCATCCATGATTAGATTTCATACATCTAAACTTCAAATAAAATCTTTTAAATTAACTTAAAAGATCCTTTGTTGCATTTTCATACCAATTTTTTTGTTTCATTTTATTAAAGATAAACAAATACGGGAAACTACTGGCTACCTATAATTTATTTTGTCCAACTACCACTTTTAAAACTTTTATTTATTACATCTCCTGTTATAGCTTAATTTTAGCTATATTTACAGTACATTTATTCCAAATTTAGTGCAAAATTACATAAACCTATTTAATTCAATTGTTATTAATTTTCTTCTTTTCTGTGCATATTTTCATTTTATCAGATAAATCTATTTACCATTTTTTAAATCACATTTTCATTATCGCAAGTTTGGCTGTATGATGAAATCTCCTTCTCTCAATGTTAAGTCCATTTTTATGAAAATAATATTCATTATCAATTCATTTAAATAAACAATAAAATATGATAATATCCCAAGCTTTACAATCTTCTTACACCTATCCCTTCTGAAAAATTATTTACTCTTATATTTTTGATTCATACACAAATTTCTTTTTTTAATCTTTCAGCAAGTCTTTATTAACTTGCTTGCATTTCTCATTTCTGTTTTCTAAAAAAAAAAGATCTTCAGATAAATATCACTTCTATTAAAAATATACACAGTTAAGATTTTTAATAACAGTCTTACACAGGATTTAAATATAAAATATTCTAATACCCTTACATTTCATGATATTTAATTATTTTCTTTAATAATATCACAATTTTAGAAAAATATAGTTGATATCCTTATAAGAGTCACAAATTGTATTGCACAAACCAACTAATTCATTCAAACTCTATTCTTTAAAAATCTTTAGAATCATTAAAAAGATTATTTAATATATATTGTAACGGACCGAAAAATGTACTGGGCGTCTACAGGGTAAGATATTTAATTAATTGCTGCCCCAAATGTTTGGGCTGCCAAAATATGTAACGGACTATAAAACCTTTTAGGATAGTACACCCAGAGCCTTCTCTACTTATAGGTCCTATTACTACTCGGAG
This sequence comes from Epiperipatus broadwayi, assembly GCA_028023455.1. Classification (NCBI taxonomy): domain Eukaryota; kingdom Metazoa; phylum Onychophora; class Udeonychophora; order Euonychophora; family Peripatidae; genus Epiperipatus; species Epiperipatus broadwayi. Next base: position 30,381 of record JAQFVV010008124.1, read on the forward strand.
TTCTAACTCAGTGCAGATACTAGCCTTTAACTCTGCTCAAGGATGGAATTAAATAGGATGGCAATAATGTGACCTCTATATAGATCCTTAATGGCTATTGCTAATAATAAATTAAAATCTGTATGTAGGTATAATAGCTATACTGGTGAGTGAAGTATGAATGATGCTTGACAATATAGAGACCAGAGAAACAAAGGTTTTAACTTTAAACAATAAATATTTATTAACAGATCATGCTTATAGTTATAATATTTATAAATCAACCGAATATATACATGATTATTATAAAACATTAATTTATCCTTACAACAATATGACTAACTGTAATTCAAATATTAAAATATGGGCTGAAATAAGAATTATAAAATTTAGTGCATAATTTACAATAACGTATTAATTATTTTGAATATAAAATTATATTATTAATGTATGATTATCATTCTGTTTACGTCCATTAAATATACCTCAAAGTTATGTCTATGAATTGCTAATTTGTGTTTTGTATAGTTAAGAAAATATTATATATATCTAATTATTAATTAGTTTGATTTTATCGTATTAATTATTTAATAAATGTAAATATTTAAAATCTTACCTTTTTGTTTCAGTCATTGTCCAGTTTTAAACCTTCCATTATGATAATATTTTATTTACAAAACATTTATAATATATTGATGTATAGTTTGAGTTGTGCATCTCTCTCACCCTATAAAAATCCAAACAAATGGGTTCTTTTGTTTTTTTTTTTTAAAAAAAAAATGTTTGCTACACTTGGATATAAGAGTGAGAAAAATTCACAACCCAACTCTCGGTATACATTAAAAAAAAAAAAAATTTGAAACATAAAATATAATGAAATTTTGGAATTCCTTAAAACAATAACACATTAAATTTTTAAGAGCAGCTTCGGGATTCTTAGCAGATAATGTCTTTCTTTCCTTCATGTATATTAAATCATGTTGACGTTTTAAGCATTACAATTTCCATGACGAAATTGAATTCCTCGGCGTTTGATTTTAAAGCCATGCATTTTCCATTCATAACAAGATTTTCCCACGTTGATTTAAACAATATATATATACCAATAAATACGATCCTCCATCACACGTCAACGACACCAAGAGGATAGAAAAATCCCCTGACACTCAATTAGCAAAAGTGCATTTTTAAATTTTATTTACACAATATAAGTTATTAAATATGAATCCTTTTTTTTTTTAAAGCTTACGTTATATTATAAGACGAACGCTATCTCTATGCAGTTTTATTTATATATGTATGAAACGTATGATAAAGATTTTACTTTTAAAGTAATGTTAATAACGTTCTATTTCATCATTAGTTGATTTTATTTTATCCCAGAAACATTTGATTGCAATTATATTTTTTTAACAATGTTAAATAACTATGATGCTCTTAGCATTTATTTGAACGAACGAAAGTTCATCGATTAAATAGTTTTTTTTTTCTTTTTAAAACATTTTACAATTATCAATAATAAAATTCCAAATATTAAATAGTTTAATATTAATAAAGAATGGAAATCCTAATAACTAATATATTAATTAAAATATTCTTTACAACTTTACTTTCGTGCATTTCAGTTGAACAAGCAAAACCAACAACAACTTAAACAAAAAAAAAAAAAAATCTGTTGCTTAGATATTTTTTTTTTCACGTTCCCAAAATCAACAAAGGTTTACTCTTTTTTTTTCCTCTTTTAAACAAAAGAAATGTGGTTACTAGAATTTAATGTTAAATATTCTTTTTTTTATTTTGTCACGTCATGATTTAAAATCTACATTCATGTATATATATGTGTATATGTATATATATATATTTTTTTTTTTTTAAATAAGGATTGGACATCACCTTACATTTCCCCTACCCTTAGAAGGTTAAAATTTAGACCATTGTCAAAATTTTAGCACCTAAACAAAGGTTTGGATGATTATTGTGTTGGATAATTTTATTCTTTTTAAATAGGGAGAGTTCTAATGCTGTAGTACTTATTTTCATTTACCCATCAATATACATTTGCTTTTTTTTTTTTTTTATATTACTCATTTTTGGTTAGACTCCTATCCTTATCTCTTTCATCTTAACATTGAATTACTGTCATCATTAACATTGTTTCTATTATCCTTTCTAAAATTGCTAACTATATGACGGTTGAATAGTCTGAATTTGACTGGTTAAGTGTCTCTGTTCCAGAAGGCACATATTTGAGTTTGTCAGCCTATATCCTGCTCCCTAGGAGTCTTATTGGATTTTTATAAGGTCTGAACAAAATATGGGATTCCCACATTCTATGGGTCCATTCCCACATCTCAGCCAATTCTAAGATACCTCAATAAAATGTTTCAACATTAATTTGAGTGCATCCTCATCACATCTACCTACTCTAGCTATTTACTCACGAACAATGATGTCTTTCTCATTACAATACACTTGCATATACCCATTTACATTTTTTTTTATAAACTTCACTTTCATCTATTTTAATCATGGTCATCTGTTTACAAATAACTAAGCTTCTGTACATGGCAATTCTTGACAACCACTGTATGGCTTTAATATCCGAGCATTATAAGTTCCCTTTATCTCTCCATCAATATTTAACCAAAATGCATTTGGGCCAGCTTGTTTCACAATAGCATATGGTCCAGCATATTGTTGACAAAATTTATGATAAACATTATCCATTGGTTTACTTGGGCTATGTGTTTTCACAAAAACCTTGTCTCCAATCTTAAAGTGATGTCTGCTTTTCTTTCCCTTTTTATTTCTAAAATTGGATTTATTAATTAACTGTTGTCGAGCCATTTGAATTTTAGTTTCTATGTCATAGTGATGACATTCAATTGGAGGTTTGTATTTCACAAATAATGAAGGAATAGGTTGGTTAAAATGTAGTTGGATGGGCGCGAATCCAGTAGATTCATTTGCACCCCAATTCTGTAATTCACTACCCGCTCTTCCGATCTTCACCCACCCCCTATGCTCATCCTTTAGGTAAGTCCGGAACAAACGGCCAAGCTCCCGCATTATGCGTTCGCAAGGGTTTGATTGTGGATTCCTAATGGAAGTGAGCACGTGTTTGATTTGTAGTTTCTCCACCCATCTTTTCCATTCCTTAGATAGGAAAGGTGTTCCATGGTCTGACAAAATAGTTTTAGGTTTTCCTATCTTGGGGAATTGAAGAGTGTCTAATACCCTGATTGTGTGTCTGGTATTAGCCTGAGGTATAGGGTAAGCAGAGACATATTTCGAAAAGAGATCATAGGCAACCAAGAGATATCTTTGCTTATTGAATGGAGGTAGTGGCCCATAATAATCGATCGCCAAGATCTCATTTGGTCTTTCAGGAATTATAGATTTTAATGCCTCGCTATAATTTTGGTTTACTGGTTTAGCTTTTAGGCATACTAGACAATCCTGAAGTGTTTTCAAGATATCTTTATACATGCCTGGCCAGTAAAACCAAGTTTTCATAGTATGTTCTGTTTTACGGGCACCGTAATGTCCATACAAACAGTGAATATACTTTATGAGTGGGGTACGTAAAATTGTAGGTATCATTACTTTCCACTCTACAGTATTTGAATCAATTTGATAAAACAAAATCTGATTTTCTACCTTATAAAGTGTCAGATTCTTGGGCACATTCAAAACTTCTCCTTTTAGGGCTCTTATGACTAAATTTAAATTCGGATCTTCAAATTGTAATCTGGGCAACCTTTCTAACTCATCCTCTACATTACTATCAATTATTAAGTTATACATTTGTAATGTAGGCATCCTCTACAGATAGATGGTTTTGATCTGACCGACATGGATTCCGACTAAGTATATCCGCTACTATGTTCTCGGATCCTTTGCAATACCTTACAGTGTAATTAAATTCCTGCAACAGCAGACTCCACCTAACTAGGCGACTGTTGGTCAAATAGCTGTGGTTCAGGAATTCAAGGCTCTTATGGTCTGTGACCACTATCACCTCAGATCCGAGAAGCATCTGTCGGAACTTCTGGAAGGCCCACACTATAGCTAGTGCCTCCTTCTCAGTTACCGTATAATTCAACTCCGGATCTTTCAGGAGTCAACTGATAAAGTACAGGACACCAGGTTGACCATCCTCCTGGATTTGGGATAATGTTACCCCTAACCCGAAACCACTACTGTCAGTTTGAACGACAAATGGTTTATCAAAATCAGGGAAAGCCAAAATTGTTTGCTGTAAAAACCCTGTTTTGATATTTTCAAATGCCCTCTCCTGTTCTTCGGTCCAATTCCATTTTTCTTCTTTCCTGATTAATTTCAATAAAGGTTCCATGTGGCCAGCAAATGTTTTGTAGAAACGGTGGTAAAAATTACACAAACCTAAGAATGACCGAATCTGCTTTTTATTAGTAGGCCTAGGAAAGTTTTGAATGGCAGAGATTTTATCTGGATGAGGTCTTATCCCATTACAACCTATGATATGACCTAAAAAGACTACCTGATCAGATGCCAGGGTACTTTTCTTGAAATTGATTTTTATTCCTTTGTGAAAGCACTCCTGGAAAAATGTAGTGAGTTGTTGAAGATGTTCTTCAATGCTGGATGATGCAATAATCACATCATCCACATAAATGGTTATGATTCACTTAATCTCAGGAGAAAGGGTCTTATCTATACATCTAATTAGACCAGCACCACTATTGATCAACCCAAATGGCATCCTATTGAATTGATAGGTAAAACCTTCGTACCTAAAAGCAGTATACTGACGATCATCAGGATGAAGCTCGATCTGCCAATAGCTGGAAGTCAGATCGAAGGTAGAAAATACCTTCTTGTTTCCAAATCTCACGAATAACTCGTGAATGGGCGGTGGAATATTTCTGTCTGGAACAGTAATTTTGTTTAGCTGCCGAGCATCCAAACAAAATCTCATCGACCCATCTTTCTTCTTCACAGTTACAACTGGATTGCAGTAAGGTGAAGAGCATTTGGAAATGATCCCCCACTCCAGCATTTTGTTGATCTGTTTGGATATTTCCTGCCGATATTGGTACGGGATAGGATACGATCTGGATTGAAATGGTTGGTCATCCTTCAATTTAATTCTCTGTTGGAATCCAGGTATAACTCCTGGAATCTCCGAAAAAACTGGGTTAAACTGATTAATGATAGATCTTAACTCTCCTGCACTTTTGCTATCTAATAGATTGGACTCTGCAAGTTTAGTGTCTATAAGTGCTTCAGGAATATTTGATACAACACAATCAACCTCAGGTAGGCCATATCTTGGAAGCAATGTCATCTCCAAGACCTCATCATCAATCCTAACTATTTTATTGGAGAAATCAACAATACAAGAGTGTAAGTGTAGGAAGTCTGCCCCTAGTATGACATCATGGATCAAACCATTTAATATCAAAAACACATGATAGAGGACTGCCTGATGAAATTTTATTTCAATCCAAACTTGTTTCTGTGCAAGCTTTGCCTTCCTATTGTTAGCCATGGTAACCTGCACAGATTTCAGGGGCAAGATTTTAACCTGGGGATTCTTGTTCAGAACCTTCTGATACAGTCGGTCTGAAATGACAGAAATCTGGCTACCAGTGTCTAACAAAGCTTTAATCGGCAAATCCTCAAACAAAGCCTCTATCATGGGACAGCTCTGCAAGGCAAAGTTGGGTGCCTTGTCTTCCCATGAACATGTCATATTGGTGATTTCTCCATCTACTATTGGTACCTTGTTCCTCATTGTATTTTTGGTTCCTTGAGGCGAGGAACTAATCCTCAAGCACCTTTCTAGTTTAGTTTCTGCTTAGTTTTGGATGCATGATTACTGCATCCTGGTTTTGGTGAACCGTTTGGGGTACTTGGGAAATTTCTCAATGATTCTCCATTATTAAATCTATTCCTCTTGGGTGACCATATATTTGGTGCATTTATTTGATTGGCTTTCCCTTTCCAGTGTCTGGGATCATTGTTGTTTTTTCTCTTACAATAAAATAAGGCATTAACATTTGCCTCATCTTTCCTCCTGTCTGGTGTCCTGATGGATAAATTAATATTATTCATATCCATACTATTTAACAATTCGGCAACCTGCTCAATATTCTTAGCATTTGCACACATCAGCGATTGCTCTATACGTAAAGGTAAATTCCTTTTAACTATTCGGATGATTTCCGTTTCCCTAAAACAATATGTGTTCAATGAACGTAGCTTGGTAACTTGTCGCCTAAAAAATTTTGTAAGTGTTTCCCCGGGTGCAGATCTATATTTTTCCTGGAAAAGTTGATACAGAATGCCTTCCTGTTTATCTCTGTTCCAAAAATTCCTAATCAATAGAGTCTGGTAATCATCAAAAGTGGATGGGGTCTGGAATAATGACTCCCACCACATTAAAGCATCACCTTGGAGGTGACTATACGCAATTATAATTTTTTCACTTTCTGACAAACTTCTATTCACCATGAAATAAAGCTTTAAGCTTCTCAAATGTTCAATTGGAGCTTCATTATTGAAACCTTTAAAAACCTTCAGTTTCACAAATTGGTTAATAGCGTTTATCTGCGTGCTGGTTACATGAGTCTTATTCATTTCTTGTGTATTTATTTGTGGATTCATGAGGAGATGATCAACATCAGTTTGATATTCATCTGGTTGTGCTTCATCTATATGAAATTCATGGAGGCCATTCACTTCAGGCATCATATGAGATTGAAAAGTGGATTCTTCATATGGGTCATTTGCTTCTTGTAAATCATTAAAAGCTACTTTCAATTGTGCCACATCATCGTTCCAACCTTCCCGGTCATTTTTGATCTTCTTTTCCCTTCCTGATTGTGGTTTCATATGAATTGGTATTTTTGAGTTAATTTGGGACTTATCCCTCAATGTCTGTTGCTTCATGGCTTCATCTAAACTATCGATTTGACTCTGTGTTTCAGTAGTTCTCTCCATAAGTTTTTCTAACATTGTTTTGCCCAACAGAGCATCTGTTTCCATAAAAGATATCTTATGTCCAAGCTGTTGTAAATGATGATTCACAGCTTGCATCATTTGCTCTTGAGCCCCATTTTCTGCATTTTGTTTAATCTGGAGTTGGCTTAATTCCATCTGTATGGCTTCCAAATCTCCTTGAACTTCTTTCTTGTGATTTTCTTGGCCCTGCCTCATTTCTTCTCTAGTAGATTTCTGGGCTTGGTGAACTTCCTTAACTTTATTCTCAATTTGAGTGGTAATATTTTCCTTAAATTCAGTAAATTGTTCTTGACACTGCAAGCTCACTACATCTATATTTATTTTCATCTCCTCTACATTTCGCTTTAATTCCGTACTACTGTTATGCACTTCATTCATCTCTGAAGATAACTGCTCCATGACTGTAGAAACTTTCATTTCAATGCCACTAATTCTTTTCTTAACCTCCTCATCCAATTTGTCAATATCAGCCTTAGTTACCATATTGCTTATTTCAGCCTTGATTGTGTCCATCCGACCATTCATGTCATCCATCCGATCATTCATCTGACCACTCATGCTATCCATCCGACCATTCATGTCAGCCTTGACTATATCTATCTGACCACTTATGCTATCCATCCGACCATTCATGTCATCCATCCGATCATTCATCTGACCACTCATGCTATCCATCCGACCACTCATGCTATCCATCCGATCATTCATCTGACCACTCATGCTATCCATCCGACCACTCATGCTATCCATCCGATCCAATAATGTTTGGAGCATCTGCATCATGGCTCCACTATTTTCTGTAACCTGGGTTAGTCCAATTCCAGGTGATTGAGCAGACTGTTCATTAGAGTCTCCTTGAATTTGAGATATCATTTGTTTTTCCTCTTGCATTGAGAAAGAATGCTCATTTCCAACCATTGACCCTCCAGACACATCTATGTCTACTGATCCTTCTTGTTCCCTATTAGGATCATACTCAACTTCATTGCCACTAACATCCTGTGGCTTAACATTTGACTCTTTATTCATATCTGATAAATACCTACCACTTCTGAGAAACATACAAAATAAACTAACACTTTTCCTTAAAATATCTACTCTATGGAAAACTTATTTCTTTTTATATAATATTCTATAATATGTCATAGGATCTTCTACCAACTTGTGTCATCACACGTGATTTTGGTTACCTTAAGTATTTACATATCATTGGTATTAATGCTGGCTTTATATATTTTTCCCTTATCTGCTTCACTTGCCTACTCTTATTAGATTCTTGATCATCTATTTAGCTTTGGTCTCTATTTATCAATTCATACTTTCACTCAGAGTTATTTGAACTTATTGTTTATTGACTAAATTAACCATAGCATTAAGTTGCCACACCATTTAATCCATAGGGTTATGTAATTTATAGTTTATTAACTGATCAACTAAAATATGATAAATCAGGTTATACTGAAATTATGGACAATTTCTCATAAATTCAATTTATGTCACACTAAAAATATACAATAACATGTGATAGACCCAACTCTTTAAAGCTCAACACATTGTATATCACAATATAATAGACAAAACTTTTCACATGCAGTGAATCTAAGTATTCAAGCTTACCACATTGCATGCCAAAATGTAACAGACTACCAACTAGAATGAATTTCACTGTTGATGGTGTCAAAAATGTAACAGTATGTAGTTTGTATAAAATTATGTACAAAACATTGTTTCAGTGTGCTTATGAAAATATTTATGGAATGTTAAAATATGTGACTAAATTAGTTGATTATAAAAGGTAAATATTTTCAGGCCCAAAACGTTGCGCGCCAAAAATATGTAACGGACCGAAAAATGTACTGGGCGTCTACAGGGTAAGATATTTAATTAATTGCTGCCCCAAATGTTTGGGTTGCCAAAATATGTAACGGACTATAAAACCTTTTAGGATAGTACACCCAGAGCCTTCTCTACTTATAGGTCCTATTACTACTCGGAGTTCTAACTCAGTGCAGATACTAGCCTTTAACTCTGCTCAAGGATGGAATTAAATAGGATGGCAATAATGTGACCTCTATATAGATCCTTAATGGCTATTGCTAATAATAAATTAAAATCTGTATGTAGGTATAATAGCTATACTGGTGAGTGAAGTATGAATGATGCTTGACAATATAGAGACCAGAGAAACAAAGGTTTTAACTTTAAACAATAAATATTTATTAACAGATCATGCTTATAGTTATAATATTTATAAATCAACCGAATATATACATGATTATTATAAAACATTAATTTATCCTTACAACAATATGACTAACTGTAATTCAAATATTAAAATATGGGCTGAAATAAGAATTATAAAATTTAGTGCATAATTTACAATAACGTATTAATTATTTTGAATATAAAATTATATTATTAATGTATGATTATCATTCTGTTTACGTCCATTAAATATACCTCAAAGTTATGTCTATGAATTGCTAATTTGTGTTTTGTATAGTTAAGAAAATATTATATATATCTAATTATTAATTAGTTTGATTTTATCGTATTAATTATTTAATAAATGTAAATATTTAAAATCTTACCTTTTTGTTTCAGTCATTGTCCAGTTTTAAACCTTCCATTATGATAATATTTTATTTACAAAACATTTATAATATATTGATGTATAGTTTGAGTTGTGCATCTCTCTCACCCTATAAAAATCCAAACAAATGGGTTCTTTTGTTTTTTCTTTTTAAAAAAAAAATGTTTGCTACACTTGGATATAAGAGTGAGAAAAATTCACAACCCAACTCTCGGTATACATTAAAAAAAAAAAATTTGAAACATAAAATATAATGAAATTTTGGAATTCCTTAAAACAATAACACATTAAATTTTTAAGAGCAGCTTCGGGATTCTTAGCAGATAATGTCTTTCTTTCCTTCATGTATATTAAATCATGTTGACGTTTTAAGCATTACAATTTCCATGACGAAATTGAATTCCTCGGCGTTTGATTTTAAAGCCATGCATTTTCCATTCATAACAAGATTTTCCCACGTTGATTTAAACAATATATATATACCAATAAATACGATCCTCCATCACACGTCAACGACACCAAGAGGATAGAAAAATCCCCTGACACTCAATTAGCAAAAGTGCATTTTTAAATTTTATTTACACAATATAAGTTATTAAATATGAATCCTTTTTTTTTTAAAGCTTACGTTATATTATAAGACGAACGCTATCTCTATGCAGTTTTATTTATATATGTATGAAACGTATGATAAAGATTTTACTTTTAAAGTAATGTTAATAACGTTCTATTTCATCATTAGTTGATTTTATTTTATCCCAGAAACATTTGATTGCAATTATATTTTTTTAACAATGTTAAATAACTATAGATGCTCTTAGCATTTATTTGAACGAACGAAAGTTCATCGATTAAATAGTTTTTTTTTTCTTTTTAAAACATTTTACAATTATCAATAATAAAATTCCAAATATTAAATAGTTTAATATTAATAAAGAATGGAAATCCTAATAACTAATATATTAATTAAAATATTCTTTACAACTTTACTTTCGTGCATTTCAGTTGAACAAGCAAAACCAACAACAACTTAAAACAAAAAAAAAAAATCTGTTGCTTAGATATATTTTTTTTCACGTTCCCAAAATCAACAAAGGTTTACTCTTTTTTTCCTCTTTTAAACAAAAGAAATGTGGTTACTAGAATTTAATGTTAAATATTCTTTTTTTTATTTTGTCACGTCATGATTTAAAATCTACATTCATGTATATATATGTGTATATATATATATTTTTTTTTTTAAATAAGGAT
>JAQFVV010008125.1:0-41151 GCA_028023455.1 Epiperipatus broadwayi
GCCACTAGAGGATGTATCACTGAAGACATAGTTTAGCCAATGACTCTATAGTTATTGTATTGCTAACTGGAATAAAAAATAGTTGGACTTTGTAATTTGGATATATAATAGTGGAGTTTGCCTGAAGAATCTTTGAGTACTATACTGATTGCAATGGTTAAAAAGAAAAAAAGCTGTTAAATGTGAAAAGTATATGACAATACATTTGTTATATCATGTTTGTCAAGTTTTATTGAGGATTTTAACACAAATAATTTATGGGAATGTAAAATATTATTATGAATAAGAACAGTTTGATTTTAAGTGAGGAAAAAGTACATTACATGGTAATGGTGCTGTTAGAGTAATTGCAGAAAGATATAGTGAAAAAGATAGAGAAATTGGTGTATATTTTGTGAATTTGGAAAAAGCATTTGACACAGTAATTTCAAATAAATGTGTAACCATCTTAAAAAATAAAAAAATATTTTGGAAAGAGAGGAGATTAATTTGGAATGTGTATGCTAGGCAATGGATAAGAATTAGATGGGAAAGAATGACACAGCTGAAGTATATATAGAAAGAGGAGTTAGGCAGCAATGCTGTATGTCAAGTGTTCTTTTTAATATTTATTTAAACAAATATTAAATAATTATTTAGACCATGTATCAAAAGTGTCTTCAAAATATGTTGAATAAACTGGGAGAAAAATGTGTGGAATATTTTATGTTGACCAAACCAAGTGTTTATGGATAGACAGGGGTTTCAAAAAAAACCGCAAGTCAAAATCCATGATAATATCATTGAACAGGTAAATGGATTTAGATATTTGAGCAGTTAAATGAGTGAGGATGAAATAGATGAAGTTTAAAAAAGAAAAGCATTGGCAAAGAAGGCATTTACTAAGAGAAAGATAATATTTTGTGGACTTTTGAAAAGAGAATTAAGTAAAGGAATAGTTAAATGCTGTGTGGAGTATACTATTGTATAGTTGTAAAACATGGACCCTGAGTAACAAAATTAGAAATGTATTGGAGAAAAATAGAAAAGATCAGTTAGATTAACAAAATAACAAATGAAGAAGTTTTGAAAAGAGTAAATGGAAAAAGAAGATTGATTGAAGAAAGTAGAGATAGAACAAAGGGGAGAAATGCATGAATTGGTGTTGTGAGTGCTCTATCAATCTATTCAAGGGACATTATACTATTGATGATGATGTCAACTGAAATATTTGTAAAAAACAAAAAAAACCCTAAAGTTAATAAAACTGTCACTTGGTGCAATTTTAAATCTAATAGATGAAATTGCTGAGTTATTTTTAGTTCATCGACGGCGCCATTGTTTGCTTACAACCAAAAACTCACAAATATACAAAAAACTACTATTTGGATTTCCAATTGTCAGATAATAATGATTTAAATGGTTTATCGTTTATGTATTAAAATCAAGCTATCTAAAAAATAATATTAAAAGAATTAAAATTAAATTTTATCTAATCTGAATAGGAAGTAAGGGCTTGATAATGGCAAGTGGACTTATTTTTATTGTCAGATATCAAACTTATTTATATTAATGCATTTTATAACACAGTTTCCACATTAATTATATAATTAATTCATTGCTGAAACAGAAATGCATATTTACTGACCAATACTGATTTTGCGGCAAAACTTTTGCCAAAACAAACGACCCTTTAGTTTACATATATATAAATGCGGCTAATATTATCAAAATGACAAATAATTAATAAATAAAGCAAGTACATTTATTACCAAATTTATCTAAAATGGGGGGGGGGGTATTTAAAGTTTATTTTCAAGGACATTCATTACAGAATTTAAAGAAAATAATAATAAAAATAATTGCTTATAATTTTTTAAATACTGTTGTCTGACTAAAGAGAAAACTTTTTCAAAAGACCATCTTTCGATTCTCATGATGGTCGTTGATTATCTGTATTTAGTAAATAAATCAACACTGTTGTTTAATCTTTATTCCATTAGGATTACTTTTTGTTTAATGTCTTACTTTTTCTAGACATTTATTAAAACATACTTAGCTACTAAGACCCGTTTATTTGGTTTTTATATTTGATCTTTATTACAATCATTTGAAAACGACATTTTCATTTTGCGAAATTATTTTAGAAATGTTTATATTAGATGAAATATAATATTAATTTAATTACTTTGTAATATAATAATAAATAAGTACGTAAATTAATTATTTTTTTTTAGATATTTTAATAATTTTTAGAAAACTGTATTTTATTTGCAGCTTTTTAAATCAATTAAAGTTGAATCATATTACTTGTGAAAATTGCTCTGACTGAGTCTACTTGAGAAATATCGTAAACAGGCTAAATAACCCTTTAACTATCGAAAGTGGTTACATGCTGTGTTTTGTTAGCAATTTGATTTTTCTCTACTATAGTTTGTGAAAAATTATTGTTATTTACAGAATACGTGCAATACTTTAATTTTCATACGTATACGTTATCTGCGAATGGGTATATAAAGCAAAAAGACTATAGAGTATTAAAAACAAGCAATAATAAAGTAACTTTAACGTTTGTGGTTTGATATTGCTTGCCATTTTATTAGTCTAATTCATTCTAGTATCTCAATTTCGAGCTAAATTACAAAACCATAAAATTCTAAATGAATAATTGTTTTTCAAATAATAGTATTTATGATCTTCAGTTGATTCAATCTTAAATTGCTTAGTCCTCGATCAGTCCACAAATTATTTTTTTTTGTTAAGTATATCAACAATTTCTTAATTAAAGCAATCTAAGTGAAAAGACACTGTCTTTATTTCTCTAGCTAGTTTTCACTCTCCATAAACTATTTTTTTCTATAAACAACTTTACTTCACTCAATAAAATTATATTATAAGCAATTTACAATATTTTTCACCACACGTTGATTTTATCCCTGATGATAATAAAGGCATCAGCTTATGATTGTTGCCACTGTAAAATGCTTTTATTTCTAAAATGTATGGCTTCTGACTTCAAACTAATAAATCTAAAAATGGGTTCTTCTGGGCAATGCAAGACCAGTTTAGAAAAAAAAAATTTTTTATTAGCCAATGACATGTTTTCATGTTATAACAAACAAATTTGTTACAAGTACAAATAAAGAAGCAACAGTTGTCAAACATAAAACACAAATTTTCTAGAGAATAAAAGAGCAATCATCAGTAATGTAAAATTTACATTCTCTCAAAACTGGAGAATGAGTACTTTACTCACATCACAGTACCACCTTGAAACTAATGGAAAGGCAGAAAAGTTGTTCAAATTTCAAATAAAACAGCCACATCATGCTCACTGATAATAACGAAATATTCAACTGAATTAATTATGGGTAGACATCTAAGAGCCTAACTATTTTTATTTATTCCAGGCAAATAAACTGTGCATAAGCTAATATAAGAAAGATATGGGATATGGGTTAGTGTGAAATGTCATGTGATGTTAACAATGCAGACAACAGATATCATTAGAAAAATATTTTGAAGTGCAAAAACTATTTAACTATCTTTGAAAGACTTTAACTTTAGCATAAATAAACTAGTATAAATTGAAATGTACTGAAACTAAAGCAATCATGATAACTAGTAAAGCTCACAATAGCAACATAAAAATGTCATTCATCAAGCATTGTTAGCCGAGAGGTCATCGCAGCTGCCTTGCGAGCAAGTAGTTGGTTGCAGACGATTGTGGGTTCATCTCCTGACCGATGCTATGACATATGAAAAAAAAAGTCATTCACTTGTTAATATACCAAGAGCATTTATACTACTATTTAATAAAATGATGGTAATATTCACATTTAGTGATATGTAAATATCCTCTCCAAAAGTAAATCACTGAATCTCCATCAAATTTACAGAAATAAAATATTACTGGCCTATTTAAAAAGAGAAGAGTATTGTCTATTAAAATGATGTATTTACCAATTATTTTATCACGGATTAGTTTTAGTTAATTATTGAAACAAACAATATATATATCTCCACACATCATTTTTTCAATGGTTAATTATTGATTTTTTAAAATGTATTTCTGAATGTAAATAATGAGTTTTTAAACAAAGGTATAATCTTTTCTAAACAATAACAATATTTTTATCAATAATATTTTCTAAACAACAGCCTCAAACGTATTCATATCAAAATGTAAAACTACTGTAGTCCACAGATCAATGTTGAAAAAATAAGAATATTATTTTACCAATGATTACAAACATAAAAATGATTATTTTTTCGATCTAATCTTATTAAGAATGTTTGATATAAAAATTAATAAACCAATTCTAAAGAATATTTAAAAAAAAGATAACATTTAAGCTTCTGACTTCTCTGTTCTTTGTTGATAACACAAGCAATAGTATGCATGTTATAGATTATTCATTATAAACGTAATAGGCAAGCGCTATCCTAGATATAATTGTATGTAATTACTATATTAAGTATATCTTTATATGTACATCAAATTATTATAATATAATTTTTAATGCCCAATTTTTAAAATACTGCGACTAATTTAATATCTGATTTTTAAACTTTTATTTGATTCAGTAAGATTATATTTTAATTTCTATTCGATTATGTTTTCATAAGTTTTTTTACGCTTTTCAAAAGTCTAACAATGAACTCTCGTCAAGAATTAAATACCTCTATATTTATAATCACTGATGATTTATTAAATTTCCCATAATATCTCTTAATTGGCTTTTGAAATACACTAGTTTGACTTTTTTATTCAAGTACTTAGCAGGTTGCCATTTGGAAAATATTTTTAATACAATTGTTTTTTTGTTTTTTTTTTAAAAAATCAAAAAACAAAACAAAACACTATTGTTTTAAATGTGGGTTGTTTAAAATTAGTATTCCCTCGACTAAACATACTAGTAATTAATAAATAATTTATCAATATCAAAATATTATACAGTCATAAAACATCCTATAAATACTATATATTGTTCTCTATAAAAAATACTAAATTTTCATCGGAAATAGATACAGTATATACATTATATTAAAATTTGTATTTGAAGCTGCTTGTGTTTAACAAAGATATCTTTTAATTAGACTGGTAATCTTCTATATTGCGTTTTTTTTTTAACAATGGTGTACTTGTTTGTTAATGAAAAAATTAGAAAACTGCATCTATATAATATGCAGATGATATTTAAAATTACGTTTTTCTTGTTGATCAATCTTCTGTATTAATTTCTAATATCTAGTGATTTGCACAATAACATTTCTCTTAATTTCAACTTTGTTTATATTGTACTTTATGTCAAATATATTATCTAATATTGTCTCTGGCATTGGGATTAGATTTACACAGAAAATCAGTTATAAAATAAGATTGGTAGGGTCTTCTAAAGCACTTATCCATAAGAAATGCAGTCAAATATTCCACTATTTCCAATGGAAAAGTAATTTCTTATATATGATATGTCATTGATACATTCAATAGATGTTTGAGAGATAGGATAGTTCATTCTTCCAAATCTTTTGATTCAGAATTATATAGTAAAGTGAATAAATTATTATTCTCTAGTTAAATATATGAATTAAAATAAAATAAATATATGCCATTATTGGTGTTTATTATATCTGGTTGTGACTATCAATCAAAAATTTATACAAGTTTCAAGTAAGGGTAACAACTTTGTATTCTGTAAAAAATGAAAATGCATAAACTGAATAATATTTTTCTAAATTAGTCCTAAATGATTCATGAAAACTTATTGTTGAGATCTAATTGTTTGAAAACATGGAAATATTCTTTCTATCAAAGCTGCCCTTTATATTTAAAATTGTTATATGATGTGATTTCTAAAACCATTTTTTAGCTTGGATCCCTTATGTAATGGAAAATCAATGAGTTTGCATAAATAATTACAGATTGACATTTATAAAACCAATTAAGGCTTTACTTTAAGTAGGGAGAAAAATAACTCGAATTCTAAAAATATAACTTAAAAATATGTTTATGTATATGTGATAATGATTTTATAAAAATGTGAATTTAGTGCTAAATCATCTAATTTACTTTTTTAATAATGATATTCTGCATTCTGTTAAGTCCATGTGATAACAAATGTACTTCTACACACTATTACCCCAAATGTCTCAGTGATTTACTTTTACTATTTGTTACAGAGGTTCACATTTATAAAACACCTAATAAATCATCTGCATATAAGAATAATTCTTCCTTCATATATATATATATATATATATGATATATATATGAATTTTAAACTAATATATATATATATATATATATATATATATATTAGTTTAAAATCTAAAAGAAAGTAATAATGTGTTAGCTGATCCAGCATGATCTTTTTATTCAACATATAATCAAATGTAAGTTCTGGAGAAAATGTTTTTTTTTTTTTTTATGTCAAACATATCTGACATGACTCTTGTTTAGTTTACTGTATTTATGTTAGCACTGAAAAGTATCTTAACAGCATACTTTATTGACATGTTTCCTCAAAATATCAGGAGCAAATATGTATGTGGAAGCATCAATTCTTAAACTTTCCATATCAAAAATTTTAATATTATATTTTTATAGTATTGTTTTAATTTAATACCAAAATAATGACATTTACAAGAATATTATAAAAAAAAAAGTTTAATTGGAAATTATTTTTGCTAATGTAAGGTGCATATTTTCATTTACACATATACAAAATTTTAATTAGTGAATGCATTTAAATAATTAAGTTTTTTCAATCAGCTTAAATGTATAAAATATTATTTCTTTTCTATATTTCAAACAAATCTGTTTTCTGATTTATTAAAGAAATAAACTAACAATTTATCTACTTTTATTTTCTTCAGTGATTAAAGCATTGGATCATCAACATATAGATGCAGGATATTGTCATATTTTAAAGAATATTTATAAAAATGCAGCAGCAACAATTAGATTACATAATGATATTGGGAAAATCAACAATGAGAAGGGTGCAAGACAGGATAACTCCATGTCTTGAAAACTTTTTACAGCAGTGCTGCAAGAAGTATATTGTGGACTAAAATGAAAACTAAAGGAGTGAATGTAAATAGAGATTATTTAAGTCATTTAGATTTTGCAGATTATGTATCTGGCTTTATAAATCATGTTTTAAATCCACAGTAAATGTTACAGGAGTTATTAGATGAAAGTACAATGTATGACTAAAAATAAATGTTAAAAAGACTAAAGTAATGTTTAATGGATTTTTTCAAAATATGAAAATAAAGATTGATTATGATAAGTTAGAAGAAGTTAACAGTTACAAATACATTGGTTGGATTATTAATACAGATGGACACATAATGGATGAAATTAATCATAGAATTAAATTTGGTTGGAGTGCTTTTGGTAGAAATAACTTGATACTAAAAGTAAATGTGCCTATATGTTGAAAAAGTTATTAATAAATGTGTTTTACCGGTTCTTACTTATGTATCTGAGGTTTGGACACTTAATAGAAGATAAATACAGAGACTTCACACCACTCAAAGAAATATGGAGAGATGGATGTTGGGAGTAACAGGAAGAGATTGAAAACACATTATATGTGTAAGAGAAAAAACAGGTGTTACTGACCTCACTGAAAAAATTAAAAGATTGAAGTGGAGTTTGGCTGGACATATTGCTACAAGAAATGATAATAGATGGACAACTGAAATCTTAAACTGGATTCCACAAGATTGTAAAAGACCCAGGAAGAGATCACATGTGAGATGGATGGATCAAATAAGAAAGTTTGCAGGGGTAATGTGGAGAAGATGGATTGAACTTGGAAAGACCTTCATCGTGAAGTGCAATGATAATTATTGATGATGATGATTCAATAGGAATCTATCTTCTATATTTCCATATTACATATGATATATGCAAAAGTTTTATATACATAATGAGATGAATTTATCTCCTGATACACAACATAATTTGTGAGTATATATGTTTAAATCTTAAAAGATGAAATTAGAAATGATGTCAGATAAAATTTATGTATATATAATTATTTAAAATAGAGTATGGAAGGACTTACATATTTAAGGAATAATAATATTTTTTTTAAAACACTATATTAATTAGAATCATATATATATAATATATATATTATTGTCTTTGATTTTGACAAAAAATTTAATTCTAACGCTTTTACCAAAAGAAGAAACATATTTTTTGTCTAAAACAAAGACTTTTTTTGTGATGCACTTTAATTATGTAGCTAATTCAACATAGAATTTCGGAAAGCGCTTAGCTTATCAATTGTTATATATAGCTTTATTAATTATATATAAAATGCAAGCTTAGAATTAAAATATTAATGTAATTTTTTTAAAAAATGGAACAATGATAATTTACTTATTACGTTTTTATTAATCAAGAAAAAAATAGTTTTAATTTTTCTGTTTTTATATTTCTTTATATGTCGGTTTAGATTAATGAAAAATTATT
Organism: Epiperipatus broadwayi; assembly: GCA_028023455.1. Taxonomy (NCBI): domain Eukaryota; kingdom Metazoa; phylum Onychophora; class Udeonychophora; order Euonychophora; family Peripatidae; genus Epiperipatus; species Epiperipatus broadwayi. The sequence goes on from JAQFVV010008125.1 coordinate 8,474, forward strand.
GCAAATAAAAAGAGCGTATAAAATTAGGAAATTGCTATTAGTCTCTTTGATGAGTGGTTATGAATTTACCAAAAAGTAATGTACGGTTTTTCTACCTGTTTCATATCCAATTATATGTAAAATATCTAGCCTAACAGATATTCAGTATTTATAAAAAACTAAACCATGTTGGAATTAACAACATTTATCTCTTCTATATAGTAATTAGCAGACTAGAGATCTAATGATATACATTATACATGTGTTACTTTGTATACATGCATAAAAGCATCAATGAAAGCAATCTTCTGTTTCTAGTAAATATACTCACTCTAAATCGGACCTAGGGTACAAAAATCTATGAAAGCAAAAAAAAAAAAAATAAGTATGTTAACATTTGCAGGAGAGAATAAAAAGTTTAAGAAAACCAAAGAACTGTCAGGACTTTCAAAGATAAGTAATATTTTTTATTTTAAAAATTCTGTTTGCACATTAAAAAAAAAAACTTTATTTGTAAGTTAAAAGAAATTAAAATTAGAAAGTGAAATATTGCTTTATGTTATTAGTGCACACTATGTGTACAGATATTATATACATGTTTAATATTTAATTTTTGTATTTTGTTAAAATAAAATACTATTTACTAGTTTATTAATGATTGGAATATTTTGTATTATTGGACATGTATATGTGTGAATATATATGTATGCTTATTACAATTTACAAATCTCTAGGCTATCATTTAAATGCTCTTAATGCATAGTTTAGTTTATCAAAATATCTGATACTTGTAAATCAAAATCGGAATGATGTATTTTCATTATTGAATAATTATTAAATGTTTACATTTATTAATATAGTCTACTACTACTACTATTACTACTACTACTACTACTACTACTACTACTACTACTACTACTACTACTACTACTACTACTACTACTACTACTACTATTATTATTATTATTATTATTATGATCATCATCATCATCATCATTATGGTTATTTCTAATCAATAAATTTATTATCCATTATTTTAAGTTATTTTACTGATGTTAAGTAACAATGGAATTTCTTTATATTTATCAATGGTCCTTGTAATCCCAAAGCTAATAAAATCATAATGATTGAGTGTACATGTGGTTTGTGATATCTGTGGAATTCTTTTTAGAATTCTTTTGATTGTGCTAAGGTCATAAAAAAATATTTTAAACTCTACACAATTCACTTTATATATTTTAGAATGATTACTATTTTATTGATGGCCATGATTCTTCATGGTAATAGATGGCTCTGGGCATTAATGATGATGATCAGCATTGATGTATCAATCACAGTATTTTTGATACATTTATTATTTATGTCCATGCAGCAAAAGTATAAATAATTGCTTTTACAATATATAAGTTTGGCATTGACTTGATGACAATTTGTCTAAGATTTTAAAGTGTAATCATTTTAAACCAGGTCACAGGGATTAACATTTTTATATTGATCATAGTTTCTAGTCACTGAACTTTATAGGTTATATATATATTAAAGATAAAACAAAGAAGTTGAAATTTTTTTATTTTAAAAACTGTTTGTCTTATGAACAAATATACCATGTTAAATGAGGCATTTTTATCAAATGCAATAAGTAGTTTTATGTTACTCTCTTTTAATCCTTAGATAGTAATACTGTTTTTTATTATTAAGATAGACTAAATATATAAATTTAAAAAAGCCGTTTTTATTTTTGTATTTTTTTATATTCATTAGAAAAAAAAAATAAAAGTTTTGAATTAACTCACACTATAAAATGTTTTCTGTTTCAATAATTTGATTTTTGAAAGTTTATAAATGAGTATCTTTGCTTACCTTTACAATTTTTATTTAATGTTTTAAATGCAATTTAAGATTAAAGATAATCAACAATGTGGAATTATAAAAAAAATTTGATAATTAATAAAGTCATTAATTTTTTCTGCACTTTTGAAATTTAGGAAATCTCTTCAGTATTTTGCGTTGTTGTGTTTTGTTTTATTCAGGTATAAATTTAATATTTATGAGAGAACATTTCCCATGCCATCTATATAAAACTTTTTTATGAACTTAAATTGAGTATTGATCAGGTATTCATTAAATAATATTAGCATCTATTTCTAATTTTTTTTAACTACTCAAAATTTAAAATTCGTGCAGCAATACAAAATATTTTTCTTTGCAAATTATCTTCATGGTATATATCTTGAAAAATAGGAAGTATAGCAACACATAGTCATAAAAGTAATACCAAACTACTCCATTTTTTTATATTTTAAATGTCTTCATACTATTTCAGAGAGCATGTGGTTAAAAATGATACTCTAGTGCATATATCTAGAGAGTAAAATTTGATGCAAAATAATATATATATATATATATATATATATATATATATATATATATATATATATATATATATATATATATATATATATATATATATATATATATATATATATATTGTGCCCTTATCTATAGGTCATAATAAGGTAGAATGGTCAATTGCTAAAAAATTTTAAATTTTAAAATACGTTTGTGTAATATATTGATAATTGTATGATTGATTAGATTTTATAGTACAATTTAAGGCTGAAAATACCTGGTATATAAAAATGTAATGAATTATTTTAAAGAAACAGTTAAATAAAGCTTAATTATATCCTTGCATATGGTTGTAAAAGCTGGCCATATAAAATAATACAGCTATAAATAGTTAAAAGTATATTAACAATCCAATTGTAATATTTTAAAACTAATAAATTAAATAAACGCTATATGTAATATTATAATTATAATTAATATTCAAATTTAATCTAGTATATTTTAAAATAAACTTTGGGATGGTGAGAATTATATTTAGTTCTACATTTTAAAATTGTTTTCCAAATTTTTATAAAATATATCAGTTTTGGTAATTTAGACTGAGATGTAAATTAAAAAATCATCTGATAAAGTTAGTAATCATGTGACTGTATATTATATACCTTCACACACACGCTTGTTAGAATATAATAATAAAGTTTGTGAATTATAAAACTAAATATAGTTGCTATCTATCGTTAAAGTAAAAGTTGAAATATTAAATGATATTTTAATAATTGTTTTAAAGTTTAAATGATTTTGATAAAATTATAATTGAGTTAAAAAATACTATTCTAAATAATATTTAAGACATGACGTCATAAATTCTTTATTTTAAAAAGGTTTAATCTATTATAAAACTAAAATGTGTAAATTTGTTAGCGCTAAAAAAGTCATTAACCAATCAACGGAGGTAATTTAGCAGACAAAATATAAGAATTAGACGGAGCGGGAGAAAGTAATGTGTAAGTGAAGGAGGGAGTAACATAATTTTTTAGCTGTATAATATCGTAAGCTAGAAAAATAATATAATTTTAAAATTTTGTATTTGTTTTAAAAGTTTTTTTAAATATAATATTTTGAACTGCCTTTACATGGAGGGCTAATTTTTAAAAGTTTTCTTACCAGGATGTTTTATTCAAGTTTAGCCAAAACCTTACAGTAAAAATGGAAATACTACAGAAAACAGTATATAGAAGTTATGATAAAGGAAAAATATTTGTAAAGTGCCTTGATACAGCTTTATTTATGCTCAACCAGAAACTAATTATTATAACTCAGAGGAATATAATTGGGACGCTATACGGAAAACTTAAAAGAGAAGTTACTTGGCGTCAGGAAAAATTATGACGCACAAATTTATAAGGCTACTCTGAAGTTATTTTATTCTTCTCTATGGAAAAATTAAGATACGTATATCATAAAGAAAAATTATATAAAAGTTATAACAGAGAAAGAATGTTTGTCTTTTTAAAGGAAACATTACAAAGTATATAGTTACCAGAACTTTAAAAGAAAGGAAAAATTACAGAATAATGATAGGAAAGAGTCATTATTTTTAAAAAAAAAAAAAAAAAGAAAAAAAAAACTTTCTCTAAGAAGAATTAAAAAATATTATAAAGTGTTCATTGGAGAAATGCTTAATTTAGAAAATATAAATCTAATATACTTAAAGAAATGAATCCATGGAAACAGAAAAGTTTTATTGAATATTTAAATCCAAGTACTGAGAAGATGCATCGTAAAAGTCGCGCGGGAGAAAATATTAGCAAGAAAATATTAGAAGAGAATATGTAGATGTTTTCTTTACGGGATTAATTAATGTCATAATTAATAATTGTATTAAATATTATAAAAAACCAAGGATTGTCATATATGAATATTATTAAACAGAGCAATAATTGTTTTACCTTAAAATTGAACAAGAAGTGACTGAAGAAGAAATAATAAACATTTTTTTTTAGCTTTAATATGAACGTTTTTCAAGAAATTTGATGAAGAAGTACAGTAAATATAGTTTGGAATATTTTTTACTAATTTATTTTAAAATATAAAATGTTATGTGAGATTAGGGAAAACATAAAACATAAATTTATTATTAATATTGAGATTTAAATATAATAGCTTGATAAAATTATAGAAATATTGTTTAAAAATAAAGTGTATGGATGTGAATCTTATATCTACAAGGATCAAATGGATGGTGAAGCCTACGGAACGCGATCGAGGAGATAAAGGTCGTTTGGTAATTTTAATAGTTATTTATAATGCATAATGTATTTTTTTAGATCATCTATTGACCTAATAATGAAGTGTGAAAGTTTAAATTATATGTACACATTTTATGCAACATTTTTAACATATTATGAGATAGGAGTAATTCGGATTATGCATACAACAATTTTTTAAAGTATATTAATCATATAATTTAACAGAACAATTGTGTGATTCTTTTGAACTTTCATGTGATAAAGTATTCAGATATTCAAATAGTTTGTATGACTAAATATACGGAGGAAAGTAGTAAGCAAGCTGTCTTATAGAACAGTGGAATAGTTTTAAAATAAATGAATTTTATTATTGTTAGTAATGCAGATATGTATTTGTCGATGTACAGTATAGAAAAAATCTTGAGAAATAAGATCAGATAGTGACTTGGAAGTACTAGTGGAGAGGAAACCAAGATGATGTTTTTTTTTAAGAAATAGGAAAAATAAAGGATTTGGATCATATTTAGTTTTGTGTGATTTCAGTATAGTTAACTAAGCCCTATGACTGAACACATATAGTTTGGACAGTTTTTTGCATATCTTTAAACTTTTGATGTTATAATAAAGCTGAAGAAATAGCTTTAGCATCGTTACTATAATAGAGGTTGGTAGACAGGTAAAGGTCACTCCTCTATAGTGTCTTTTAATTCACTGTGCCATGATTGTCAAGATATATGACGAGTAATATTCTAGTTGTATTTTGATCCTATGCATCTATCTTCGCTATCCTTATTTCATGAATCTGCATCGGTCAGAAAGATATTTTCAAAGAAATAATGAATAAAATAGAACTGAAGATATGTTATCGTTTATGTAAGAATAGTTTATTTGCGAGAATGTATAGAATTGTGTAACTTTAAAATTGAAAGTCCAAAATATCATAAAGAGAGAAAGAATCATATAATACATTGTAAAAATTAATACAGAAATGAATATAAGATTTTGAAAAAAAATCTAAACCAAGTATTTTAAAAGTGATAATAAAATTTGAATGAATTTTTTAAATAATATTTAGAAAATAAGTATTGCATATTTATTAAGAAAATAGTTCAATAATGTATAATAAACATATACTTGTGCATGGTATATTAATAGTTGTAATTATATCATCCGAAGTAAGGCTTGAATGAGAATATTAGGATTAATAAACATCAGATAATGAACAATAAAAAAACCTAATACCGAATGTAGAACAATGTTTTGACTTTGTAAGATTCCATACAATCAATATAAAACTAAAATTTGATTATTTTGTAGAATTTTACTACGAATGTAAATTTTGTAAAAAAATATAATTTTAATAATATTAGGGATGCAAAGTGTTTGCGATAAGCATATAAGAAATGCATTTTGTAATAAGCTAACCATAATAATAAATCAAGAAATAATACTGTATTTTCTTAAGTGTTTAAAAAATAAGATTTAACTAGGAAAAGTAAATAATATTTTGATTTCATTTTATAAATTAATAAACTAAGTTGAGATATGAAAGTAAGGGATATCCAATGTATATAGTGTAAAAATATTGTTAATTTATTTATGTTGTTAATAAACTTTGTTTTAAATTTGTTCTAAAGTTTTTGTGTCCGAGTTGTTATTTCTCCACATGGATGCATGAAATCACGATACCTTTATAATTGAAACAGACATATAGATTTTGCACAAAAGGTAAACATAAAAGTGTTATAATAATTTTGAGAATTTATTGGTATGTTAAAATTAAAAGATCATAATTTTATATTATTTATTAGTCATAAGTCGGTTGCCACAATATTACATTAAATTATATGCTAATGTTGCCACACGTATTCTGTTGTCAGATTATTAAAATACTACTACGTACGTATTTATTTATTTCATTTTAGGAAGAAATAAGATTATATTATATTATTATTGTTATTATTATTTTATTATTGTTAGTTGTTGTGTAGTAGATTATGACATAAAATTCCCTTTTCATATTTTACTACCATAATTTTAAATCAGTTAGAATACAATTTATGAACCTGAGATTTTATTTTATTTTACTTCATTTTATTTAATTAAGCTAGATTCTTGTTTTAAAGAAGATTAAGATATGATTATTATTTTGATCGTAGTGAATAGAGCTTAAAAAGTCGTAAGAATACTATAAGTTAGTTATTTGGTATAGTAAGTAAAAAGAGGGGATAGTGTTCTTATGCCATTGAGGTAGTATCGTGTGGATAATGTCTCAATGTAGTATATCTCGTTCCCCATATTGTCATTCCATGTCTCATGAAAATAGTAAATATTTGTTAATTCATTTTAAAATTGAATCGAATTTGTATTTTAAAATTAGAGCTGGTAATCATTTTAATTAATGCTGAATATTTCATTTATTTATTTGTTAACTGAGCTAGAACCTGTAATATTCGTAATAAACAGTATATTTTTGGGGTGAGAATGCGTGGGGGGAGGTTAGAATATATATATATATATAATCTTTTAATCGTTTTATATAAACTATTGACGCTATTCAATAATTTATTTACTTTATCAGAAAACTCAGTGATAGATCATATAATTTTAAAAATTTTGGATTGAAGTGTATAGCTTAAAATTATTCTCAATCACCTGAACTATAAACACCATAGATAATTATTTTACTGTAATTATGTCTGTGTTCAGTGTTATGGACATATATTTGACTTACAGATGATTAATCTTGTGCGTATGGAATTGAATAATTGGAGAAGAAAGGTTAAGGAGGTGTAAATCATAGCCAACTATAAGAATGTAATCAACAAGAAGGAAAACAGTGTCTAGTTATTAAGCAAACAGAATATGTAAATTTCTAATTTAAATAAATCTGCACAATCATTTCATTGTTTAAATAAAATAACAGACTTAATCAATCTACAATAGCTATGATTTTGCTGGACATCATTGAAAGTGCAGTCAGCCATGCCTTAGTTGCAAAAAAAATAATCCTGTCACAGACTTAAAAAATGTTTCCATGATTCACAATCACATTTAATATAAATTATATTTTTCTTACATTGTTATATAAAAAAAATACTTATGTTAGCTGCATTTTAAAAAATCATTCTTGTTGTTTCCAGGAATAAACATTTTATAATGTATTGCATTGGTACATTGTTTTCTTTTTGACACATATTAATACTATTTACACCATTCACTTTTTCATAAATATTTTAATGATTACTATTAATCAATTATAAGGCTTTATATTATCATATATTTAGATCATATAACAACTTGAAATGTTTAGTTAAAATGTATTATATCTATTTTTATTTATTATAACAATCATATGATAATTTTAAATTAAGTACATTTCCCTTTTTCCCTCGTGTATTTATGCTTTTAAAATATCCATCTAATATCAGACAGATGTGTATGGGATGTATGCAGTATTTTGTTATAGTGAAATCAATTTCTTAATTAAATTGTAAGCTAGTAGAATGTTATGCCAGATTGTATGAAAGTCGATTAAATATACTTATAATAGATCATACAATGTTTTGTCTTGGTTTTGAATGAATTATATCTTAAAGTAAATTTGTCATTGCCATTAAAGGATTATTAAAAATATTTACATTAAAATTATGATCCTGTCTATAAGATAAGAGTAATATTTCATTTTACACTTTCCTTCATATTGTCTGTGTGTTTGTGTGTGTGTATATATATATATATATATATATATATATATATATATATATATATATATATATATATATATATATATATATATAGAATATATATAGAGAGAGAGAGAGAGAGAGAGAGAGAGAGGAGGGGGAGGGAGAGAGAAACAGAAAGCTCTAATATTTTACTGGACAAATCCATCATAAATGTAGACAAAACCGTTTAGCTCTCTAAGTTTTACTGATAAGAAATAAACCAAAATCAAAAATGATAAATTTAAAGACTAAAATTAAAATTTGTATTTGGCATTCCAATGACTAATTTTTATGCTTTTTTGGGGGGATAACATAATGTAAAGAAAGAAAGAAAATGATATTTGTGAGATTTCAGTTAAACCAAGATGGCAGCCCATATTTTTGATAAATCTATAGTTTCCAGAGGCCCTCAAAAATGTTTATAAAAAGTTTCTGCTAGGAAGCATCAATATTCATAGTTTATTTTTTGTTATTATTGTTGTTGTTTTTTTAAAAAAAATCATTGTGGAAAACATTAATTATAATATTTATGCTTTATTTTTTGTTTGTTTGTAATAATTTATTCACAGAAAAATAAATTAAAAATATAGAAATACAACACTTACACTTTATTTATGTTGGGGGTGTACAATTCCTAATGGTGTACAAAATGGTATAGCATTTTTGAATCAAATCGGTAACTTTAATTACAATTGTTAATGTTATTTTTTTTAAATCAAATTTTCTGAAATAAACATATACTTCAGAAATATAGGTCATTATGAAGTTTTTCTTGAATTATATTCCTGCTCTCAGTTTATTTCCTACATTGTCATTCTTTTTTATTTTTTTCAATTCTGGTTCAAATGTGGGTACTTGCGAGTTTTGTATGTAAAGTTTTATATCATGACCAATAACAAATATTTTTGAGAGAACAGGATACTTTGCCTTTGTAAGTACTTCACTACATCCTGTTCTGTGATAGGAAGGTCCCAAATTTTGATCATGATGACAATTTATCAAAAAAAGAAAATGCTAACAAACTGAAACACACTGAATTGAAACAAAACAATATTAAGAGCATCCTGTCTTCATGTGTACATTCTATTATAGCTTTAAAAAAAAGAACCACAGCTTCTAAATGAAATGTATGGAAATTTATTATACATTTAAAATTTAATAATCTATTCTTTTTTTTTAATTTAACAACTAATACATCTTCACTAAATTATAAGCCCTCAAAATGGTATATTTATCAATACTAGCACTAACAATTTGGTTTAGTTGAAAACCCACAAGTACAATATTTTTTTGGTCATGTATTCTTTTCCAATGAAAAAATTATGATTTTTAATTTGTTTTAATGATTTAAATCATTTGTTTTAAATCCCAAATGAAACATAGTATTGTTTAATCATGGTAAAACTATTATTTTATTTAAATACATACACATTTAAGGTTATAACCATAATATTATGCACCTTGAGTGTTCAATTTTCCACCAGAGGAACTCTGCAAATATTCACACAACATTAAGACTTTATAAAAATAAGAGTGGATACTCTTATCTTCAACCTATTGTCTAAATATATAGGCGAATCTAAAGCATTTTGATTTGAGAGTATGAAGTTGTTAAACTCTTCTCTAATTACATTCACATTTTCTATTAAGCACTAAAGTTAGTCTAGAGTTAATGTTGAGATCTTTTAGTTAGAAATATTTGAAACAATGTAAAGTTGTAAATATTAAGGTTATAGGCTTAAATATATATGTACTTACATGCTGAATGTGCTGACTATGAACTTAATAAATTAATCTTTTATTTAAAATATTTTGGTTTAATTAGTATTGATTATGGTACAAATATTTTTTTCAAATCACAATGAAAAAATAAAAATGAAAGCCATTGTAAACACTATTTAAGGTAAGATAAGGGTATATCAATCCTTCTTGCAACAGAGGAAATTATATTGATATTCTGAAATTAAATAACTATGATAATTACAAAAACTTAATTTGAAAGTTTATTTTGAAAATTTCAAAGCGAATATAGTGACTTAATAGTTTTTGTCCAAATTGTTTTTTCTTAAGAAAATATATATTTAAATGGAATAAAAAAGTACTTTATTAGTTATGATTTTGTTTGATGAAACTATTTATTGTAAAAATACTTTCACTATTATCAGTGTGTTTTAGGAACTATTTAAACAATAAGTTTATGATAAATTTATTGAATGTTAAACATTAGCTATGATAGAAGATTGTTTATCTTAGCCAAATATCTATTCTAACTTTCAAAAACATGATTACAAATAAAAATGAAGTGCCCAAACCTGTGTTGGTGCATCTGTCATATTCTGAAAATTTATCAAGACTTAAAGCAAAAGTAAAGCTATAATATTCCGAATCTATTTTATTCCTTGCTATGGTCCATAAATCAAATCTTGTTTTGTCTCAAGTTTTAGAAAAGTTATAAATAAGTGGTTTCGTTTTTTATTTATTATTTCCAAAAATGTATAAAAGAAAAACAAAGAAAGAAATTATTTCTGTAAAACGAGATGAATTATTGAAATGATTTTTGAATGACATAAATATTTAAAAACTGTGTTTGAAACAATTTGGGACATAAAGACATTTAAAATGTCTGGATATTTCAAAGTATATTTAAATTATTTCAACTGTCCTTTTTTATTCACCTCCTATTTTTTCAGATATTTTTTAAACTAATATTACATAGATAGCTCAATTTTAAAAGTAATTATTGAATATGACTGGAATCTATGTATATTTTATCAAAAAAAAGAAAAAGAAGTTATAATGAAAAATGTAATCAATTTTAAAAGCAATCGCATAAGACTTTTCTTTGAAATCTTGGGCAATCTTTTCTTACAAATAGATTAATAATGTCATAAACAAATTGCACAAAATTTTCCAAAGATGCTTTTGAAAATTTAAAGCATATTTAAAATAGATATTTTGTTTTTTTAACGTTAAGAACTGAATTAAGATGCATTTATAATTTACATGATTCTAAAAACAAAAACAATGTTAAACTTCTTGAATATAAAAATATAACAAATTTAAATTCTATCTTTAATGTTCCCTAATTTTGCTATGAGATATCTGCTGATAGATTCTCTTCGCTACTAGTTAGAATTAAAAATCTGCCTGGAAATGTTATTGAACAAAAGTATCTATCAAAATTTGCATTAGTGCTCTAAGAAAGTCTTTTATTAACCAATTTGCATTATAATTGCAAGGAAAGTTTTTATAAAAGAAATAATTTTGTATAACAAAAAGATTGACTTATTTTTTAAAAAAAACCTAATTTATAACTACTACTTTATAACTTTATAAATAAATATTTAATTAATTACAAAAAATGAATTGCTTTCCTTTCACTCTATTCTCGCTACCTTTCATTCTCCCTCATTTATTGAATCATTCCTTTTGCACAAATAAAACGTATATATATAAATCTTATAATTTTGTCCAAGCAGAAAAAAAGTGGCCTTAAAATTGAAATTTTCTTATAATTATTTCTATAGTAATGGTTCCATTATATTACACTCATGTTTTCATCATTACTGAACTAATAGTCATTTAACTAATTATATTGCCTGGAATTTTCAGTATCTTCCACTAGTAATAAGTACCTACTGATTAATTTCAAAAGCTAGAGAGATTTACAATGAGTCAGCAATGAAAAAACACCATGAAGCTATTTATAAAATCATAGTTATCTGAAAATAACTGTCATATATATATATATATATATATATATATATATATATATATATATATATATATATATATATATATATATATATATATATATATATATATATATATATATATATATATTCTTACAATTGGCCAATAAAGTTCTAAGTATTTTTTAAAAAATAATATTATTTTTGGTAGTATATAAATTATGGGATTTTTTTATTATTTTGTAAATAAAACAATAAATTCTTATTTACATCCCGTGTATATTTATGTGGCTTGTAAATGCATTGAAAACTTCTTCATTATAAAAGATTCACATTGACTTTCTGTTTTGGTTAAATCAACTTGTTTAATCATATTTTTATCTATAAAATTGCTACAGCCTTAAGATATTATGGAATTTCAAGAATCAATATTACTGTATTTTAGCAAATTTTAGTAAAATAATAGTGATGATAATAATAATAAAAAAAACCATCTTCTCTTTCTATGCTCTATTTTTTTTTGTATCGATGTGAAAGTTTTTAAAATTCTTTATTCTGACTTACCAACCATTATTTAAATTTAAATGGTGACCATGTGATGTTTAGTGGTTTAATATTTAAATTTAAAAGATTTTTTCCCGAGTATTAAACTAATCATGATAGTTATTTAAAAAAAAATCGATAGAGAATTTAAATCAAGGACAAAACAACTTATAAGTAATTAGTGGTAGTTTAAATAGTATTGTTGTTTGTAAGTATATTTAATATGGGTATCAAAAAGCCATTTGAAAGTTTAAGGTAGGTTTTTCTGCGATAATGATGTGACGTTCAAGCATCTGTGTAGCTGATTGTGCACAGTAATTTCATTTTCTTGGCTAAAGTGGACTTACGCTTTTTTAGTCGGCAAAAAAGTCATTCAGAAATACTTGAGTAATTCAGTTAACTATGCTACCAATGCGCCATATTGACCTTTTAAGAAAATAAAATAACTTTGTATAGTTTAGTAAACAGTAATAACCTAAACTACAATTGAAGAGAGAAATAATTGTTTTTATTAAATAGAATACTGTGTTATCTTGATTATAAATATATTCCTTGTAACAATTTTACAAATAATTCTAAAATATATGTGTAAGGTTCTTAAAATAGAATTCAAAAAGCCGAGGTAGATTTGAATAGTTTAGAATTAGAATTTTAAAAACTGTGATCTCTTGTTTAAATGCTTACTGTATTTGAGATTAAGTAGTATTATTGATTTACTAATCATATGTTGATCACATAACAGGAAAAAAAAAGATTTTATAAAGTAGGATATTTTTTTTTGCTAACATAAAAAATATCTAAACCCATGTGGTTTTCAAATACTTTTAATCTTGCAAAAGTAAAAAGAATGGAAATAATAATAATGTTAGTTTCAGACAAGTCTATTAATGACTAATTTATATTTTCAATTCGTTCATTGTGTTCCATTGCCGATTTTTAAGTATCCCTTTGAATTTTTTTAAGTATGATGTAAAGATCCATAAAAAATCATTAATAAGGAAAATGTTTAAAAAATAATATTAGCTGAGGATATTATATGTAGATTTCTGCAGATAAATATCTAGACTCCGGTTTACTATAATAAATGTGTTGGATATTTTCTGTTCCAAACAAGATTCAAATAACTAGACAATAGGATATTGTCAAATCTTATATTTTAACATTGGCCATAGTCCTAGCGTAATTCATTCAAATAACTTGAAAACATGCTAAAATGGCCATATTTTTTTACAATTTTAATATTTTTCTTCAGTATTTCACATGGTCAGACTATGATGAAATTCAATTATTTAATATGTCACTATTCCTAAACATTTGACTTGATCAAGCTTATTACAGTAATTTTAATTATTTCTCTTGTAAAAGTATTTTTGTTTGATATTTTAATAAGACCAATCAGATAGTATTATTATACCTAGTTAACGACCAGTAAAAAAGTAGTTTATTTTATAGTAACCAATAACAATTTATCTTTCTAAAATATGAAAAATGTCAATCATATTTATGCATCATTATAAATTTTAAGATCATCTGTCAATATCCTCTTTTTAATATTTAGCCATATTATGGAGTTATTTATTAATTAGTATCTATTTTCCTTAGTATATATTTCCTTATCTTCTATTTTCACCTATGTGTGATGTAATCTGATTATTTAAGGTTTTTGATGTTTGTTTATAAATCTTAAGCTCATATTTGCAATTTGTAAAATATGTGGGAATAAACTTAATGCCATAAAGATCTTACTAAAACTTAAAATGCAATTCTAATTATCACTGCTCTTAAAAACTTTAATGGCAGATAAATACAATAAAAGAAAAGTGATAGCCAGATCTTACAAGGCAGTAGCAAAATATTTCCTAGCAACCACCTATGGCAAACTTTTATAGTCAATAGATTCTTGATAATAGGGTCTTATAATTCTTATCCACTATTTTCCTATCAAATATTTCCAGTCTAGTTAATCCGGAGATATTATATGGAAAAATATTAGATAGGGTTTGGAACACATTGCCATCTAGCATCTATTGATGACTAAATGTTGCACTAGGTGGCATTATTATGAAAAAATCCATCGTTTTAATAGCTGGAGTTAACATAATGAAAAAGGTGGTGATTATAAGACCACACTTTAAAGTCAGAAAAAACTGCTACTCATTATGTTCAGACAAAAAAAAGTAAAAAAAAACAACAACAAAACTTTATAATTATTTCTTAAAATTGTTAACTGAATATAGATAAGCAAAAAACATTAATTTGTGAATTAAAACTTGCTAGATAATATTGTATACAATCTTTATTTAAAGTGCTTTACTATAAATTATTTTTAAATATTGTCAAATGGCAATGAATTGTGATACCATAATTATAGAAGGGGCAAATAATCGATGATGATTAAGCATCATTAACTTACTTTTCCTTATGATCGAGACATCTGAAATGTGTGAAAACTCTTTGAGCAGAAGGCTAAACACACACACGCGTATACATATATACACTTCACTAAAACTATCTTACGTCTCCAATATTGAAAAGGTTTAATCGTTTATATCTACAAAAATATAAAAAAGTCGATAGAATTTTAGATTTGCTTAAAAATTGAAAAGAAATATCTAAAGGCCTTAGGCAATCGCTGGTCCTTCTGTCAGGAAAAAGTTGGATCTACACATTAGTTTCTATTTCTCGTATTTATAGAACAAACATAGAATCGAATATAACAACATAAAAAGGAAATATCAGTTTGAGAGTGCTAATGGACGCAGCAAATCAATCAATTTAAGTATTATGAAAAACGAAAGTACGTATATATACATATATCAGTTTGTTTTTTGAAATATTAATTAATTAGATTCATTATTAAAGCTTCTTTTAAACATTTTCATTAATTTTAACTCTATTAAAGCATATATATATATATACAAATATCCAGTAACGCCCTCTGTTTAATAGTATGAATATTTCAAAGTTAATGTTAACAGTAACTTTATTTTCATGTATATATTCTCAGTGATGAAAGCTTTTTATTCATCAAAAAAACAAAATATACAACAGTTAAAAAAGGTTTACTAAGAGATGATTACATGGCAAAATGAAATCCAAGTACAATATGGTAAAGGGGAAGGGAATACATCTGAAATGGGAAGGGGATATGGAAAGGGTGTGTAGTCCAGACAAAGAAGAGTCATTGGCAATGAACAAAGTTGATAGGCTTAATTGCCTTGGTGGATTGATAGAAGGATCCATATGTGACATTAATTTTGGAGGAATTGATATATGTTACATCTTTAGAGGTTTCAGGGATGAATGAGGAGATTTCTGAGTTATTCTTAGATGCAATAGGTTTTGTAGATGAGTAATTTTAGTTTTCACCATTGTACTTGGAATGATGTTATGATTGGTCATGTTGTTTTTTTGACTTGCTGTTTACCTTTGATAGAGCAAACTGCAGCCTGAAAGGGAGAAAAATCCAGAGGGCAAGGAGATGGAGACTTTGAAATAAGTTCTTTGGTGATGATATTTTTAGTTAAGTTTTGTTTGAAATTCGGTTTGGTTAAAATTTGGGTAATTTTGAAGGTTTTAGTTCATGTAGTTTAGGACTCTGCACATTTTTCCGCTTGGGGCAGTGGCCATTTTTAAACCTTAGAAAGAATGAAAAGTAATATGAAGAAAAACAATTTTGAAATGGAAAAATTAAATATATTAATGTAAAAGCAAAAAAGAAACACTGAAAAACTTGTTATTAATAATTTAGTTGAATGATGTGAAAATTAAGCGGAATTTTAGGCGGTAAGTTATCCCAAAGGAGGGGAGACTGAATAAAGATCATTAAAATGGCCTAAATAGCTGGAACAATAGACAAAAACTTCATAAACAAGTTCTGAGTGACAGCAAAATTGAAATAGGAGAAATATTTAAGAGTCTAAGAGGGAATAAAACCCTTTATGGTCCATGAGACAGTTGAACCATCCACCAATGGGGCATGAGGTAGTTAAATGCTGAAAACCACAAGATAGACATAGGGAAATGTGTGTTACAAATGCACTAAAACTGAGATTTAGTGAATGAAAGAGTACATTAGCAGCAAAATAAGGCTTTTAAAGGGCCACATAAATATAAAAGGTACCTTTCCCTGTTGCAAAACCAACTTTTCAGAGCCATTCTGTGAGAGCTGTAAGGAGGATGACTTTCCAATAAGAGCTCCACCTATGGACATATATATATATATATATATATATAACTTTTAAACAGATTTATATATATATATATATATATATATATATATATATAACTTTTAAACAATAAGCAGGCAGCAAGGTAATAAAGTAATGCATGAGAGCTCAATAAAAGAGAATCGTTTAGACAATAGTCTGCATTGAATAGATTTGCTATTAAAGAACAATTATCAGCTCATTCTGCAATGGTAAATAGCTTGATAGTTAATATAATGGGAAAGTAGCTCCGTTGTCACCAATTGTCATAATATTAAATAAATTTGCACTTAATAGTGAAACAGTAATTCAAAAAGTTGTTAATTCTCAATAATTAAGTACTCTTTTTCATCAATATTTTAATTTATTAAATATTATAATTTCAATCTGGTAAATCAGCATTCAGTTAGTAGGGGAATGATTAACAAAATTAATTGTTGGTTTCTTTTTTATAAAGTATTTTAGTATATATCACAAAAAATATGTTGCTAATAGAACAAATGATTGTGCTCTCAGTACATTCCTATCCTGTCCAGTATACTGTATACTTCTATGATAGTTATGTTCAAGGAATGTTTCTATGAAGCTATGGGCTGTGAATATTTTTATCTTCAATCCAACTTTTTTTAGTGAAATAATTACAAAAATTTGTTGAGATGGAAATAAAAATTGCGTTAAATATTTTTATTTCCATTCAGGTAAATTCATGAAAAATGTTATTCATAGTAAAGAAATCAATCTTCCGCATATACTTTATTGCTAATCATAATAAAATTTCAGGATAATTATTTTGCTGCTGCTAATCATAATAAAATTTCAGAATAATTATTTTGCTGTCCCATTGGTGGTTTATCAAATTACAGAAAATACGATCATAAATACCACAACTTTTTAGCAATATCATTCATCAACTACTAGAAAGAGCCTGGGACTCCAGTTCACGCTGTTACAGGCTCCAAGTTTTATTTACCAAAGTTATAGTCTAGTTTTGAATTCATAGAAGAAAAGTTTACTAAGATGTAAGTGAATACTTGTTTTATTGCCTTTTCATCTTTACAAGAATTTTTAAAGAAGTTTTCATTCAAGAATAATTAAAATTACACATCGTTTCCGTTTTATGCAAACAGCTGTCATTGGAAATAGGCAAACGCTAGGTTAAGTAATTCTTAGAATCATTAGAATAACATAAATCTTTGAAAAATAGTTTTAAATGAAACTAAATGGTTCTAAAGAGAATAGAGACACTAGAAATCCTAATTTTATTGATAGAATAAAAAGAGAAAACATTTGGATATGAAATCTCATTGAAAATGCTGAAAATAAAAATGTTAACAAAAATAGTTTTAAGAACTTTATCTTTGCATGAGATATTAATAATGTCAAACAAGTTTCTATAGCTGAAAACCAGTCAGGGAAGACAGAAAACAATCTAAGGAACATTATAGATACAAATTTAATCAGAAAATTAAGAAAGAAAGAAATTCTAGTGTTAAATTGTTCATAGGAATAAAGTTATGATATCGTTGTGTTGAACAGGTCGAATAAATTATTTTAAATTTTAATTCGATCTCAATTTTAGAATTGAATATTATAGATTATGACTTAAGCTATCTTCCTGCACAAAAATCAAGTTTCAACAATGATCACAACAGAAGTTATTAGCCCATTTTCGGTGTGATTGGGGCATCACAAAAAATAAAAATAAAAATTTTCAAATCAACACAGAATTACAACGAAATGACTCCTCAGAAAAACAAACAAACAATGATTTAAAGGCAAAATTAGTACAAATGATGTTTTAGACATAAGCAGAGACATTGAAGCTACAAATGAGTCATCCTCTTTTAGTTATTTTAAACTTTAACAATAAACTTTCAGATTATACAACCGAATCTTTGATTTTTAATCAAGACCTAGAATTCGATCCAAAGAAGCAGAATCCAAATAGTATCAACAAATAATAACCATAGTGAACTCTGAGGGACTTTATAGTTGGGTAAATTGAACAGCTATTGTGAACATTTGCATACACAGAAGGTTGATAATGATTACAAACAGACTTTCAGCTCCATTGACCTCAGTGTGCTAGGTGATATCGACAAATAATGTGTATTCATGGTGTGCAAGTAAATCTGGCTTGATTCCAGACTACATTAAATCGAACTGTGGCATTGGTGGGCACAGGTCCACACTCCTCACTTCTTTCACATGGGTTGATGGTGGTGGTCATTGGGGGTCTGGTTTGTAGGTGCTGGCTGTTGATGATTATTGCCGCTGCCGGGAGGGTACAGGGTCAAAGTTTTCAGTGCCTCTACTGCCCTGATGGGATGTTGTGCTCCCTTGATGGATTGTTTTTGGGCAGTGCAGATCTGTGCTTATCCATATATAGATACATATTGAGTAAGGTTATACAACCCTTTTGTGGATATGTTTTTTTATCAAGCGTATGTACTTTGTTTTTACCTTGTAACATTGAACACTGTAATATCATGTAGCTGGTGATCAGCCACCTGTGTTTTTTTACCTTAATAAAAAAAAAAACCGAATTTTATTAAAAAAAAACAAAAAAACTACTAGAATAATATAATGGCAACTTTTCATAAAGTAATTTCTAATCTTCTTTGTGCATTATTTTCTATTGACCATGATAGAGTATAAATCTGTTCAATTTTTTAAGATATTTAAATAACACTACTTTCATAAATATTTGCTTAGTCAGTCATTAATCCATCACTGGCTACCATATAAACAATTTGTTTTATTATGATAATTAAAACAAACTCATTCTTGACATACAAATACTGCTAGGCTTATCAACTGTTAATAATTATATTTAAAATCACTTGATCAATGTTGTGCAAAAAAGAGGCTGAAATACTGCATACTTTATAACAAAGTCTCTTTTAAAATATTTTTTTCTGAATATCAAAAGTAGTAAACATAAGTATAAGTTATATTAGGAACTTATTAATACTCATTACAGACACATTTTTGTTTTATTTATTGAAACAAAAAATAATATCTAGACCTTATATATATATATATATATATATATATATATATATATATATATATATATATATATATATATATATATATATTAGGATAATTTTTCAATCAATCA
The DNA here is from genome assembly GCA_028023455.1 of Epiperipatus broadwayi. Classification (NCBI taxonomy): domain Eukaryota; kingdom Metazoa; phylum Onychophora; class Udeonychophora; order Euonychophora; family Peripatidae; genus Epiperipatus; species Epiperipatus broadwayi. The sequence goes on from JAQFVV010008125.1 coordinate 28,346, forward strand.
TATTGTCTCAATTTCATATTTATATACAATGTTTCAGTACATTTACTTTCCTTTATAGCTAACTCTAGACATTTGTTTGATTTTTTCTTTTTTTCGGATCAATATTCGCTCAATATTTATGATGAAATAGTATTCTTTCACTGCCGATTTTAAGTCTTGTTAATATGATATTATTGAAGTCACTATGTGTATTGTGAATCACACACTTACAGACGAAGTTCTTTTCAAAGCATTAATTTTTCAGTTGTTCTGCAACCTTTCTTGCAGCTTTTTAAAATTTTCACTATTTTTATTACGTCTTATTATTTTTTTGTATAAGATAATCTATATACTTAACCAAATTGTTTCTTCCCTTTTTTATAACATAGTTCTGGGTGCAAAATTTGCAGTCAGCAGTGGGAAGCAAGATATAGACCACCTAATACGCACTCTCTCTCCCTTTACGATATAAATAAAAGAAACAGCTTCAGTATGTGTACAAACTAACAGTATGCATAAAAAATTTACAAAATCAATGGGACAATTAATATGTTTTTCTATATTAAAATTTACATCAAATTAATCAATTATTGAATCTTCCGTTTATAATCAACATTTAATTTTCAGAATTTAAATATTTAAAGCAAATATCGTATTGAAGTAAGTTCCTAACCTGCATTTGTCTACTAAGATATATATATAATTTCCACAATATAAAACTATTTGATATCTTCTTCAATTTATTAAAATATAACAGTTAACATTTATTAATAAAATATGGGCATCTATAACTAATCTTTTAAAACCTTTAGTAAATTATGTAAAGCTTTTTTTCTCAATAATAATGGCAAATCCAATATAATTTGTAAAATGCCATTATGCATCATATTTGCCCAATTTTTTAAGTCAGATTCTTGTTATGTTGCTAATACTTTGCCAAAAATATTAAGGTAGAGTATAATCTCTCACAAAAATATTGTCGATATTTTATAATCAATATTTTAAAAGTATAATTCATCTAAAGTTTTTAGAAACTGGAGTTTACAATTCTTTGATAATTTGTATTACAAAACTAATACTTTGAACTAGTAAGTTCATTTTTTTTCTTTTTATTAAAGTATATTTATAATACTTTTCAAATTTATTTCCGTTATGTTATCAGAGAAAAGAGCAATGTATAATTTTTATAATAGAAAATACATTCCTCATTATTAAATATATATCCCAAACTAATTTTGAATCAACATTTAAGCTAGAGAATTTAATCACTTTCTGCTATGTCAGCATTTTGATCCATTATTTCAATTTAAAAATTACTTAATGATTAGAAGCCTTGCATTGAAAAACTATGTTTATATTTTTTCTTTTTTTATTCTAAGCATATACGTGTTGATACACTTTATTTTTGCTATTCATTTTCATCTTTTTATAAAACAGGTAAAAAAAAAGATACCAATGATCAATATATCTGTATCTAAGCTTAACTATCTGAAACTATTTATTTATAAATATTATAATCTCCAAGATGTCGTTACTATGACCATTGCTATTAACATACTGGGGTATTGAGAAACTTCACAATTTTTTTAACAATATAAAAAAAATTCCCCATTTAAAAATTGTTTAGAGCTATATTTCCATGTTTTCACAATTCTGATAATTTCTTTAAAAACTATAACGATTTATAGGAAAAATGAATATCATCATCAACCATTATTAATCCACTGCAGGATGAAGGTCTCTCCAAGTTTAATCCATCTTCTCTTATAATTAGCTTCTCTTCTCTACATCACCCCTGCACAGTTTCTTATTTCATCCATCCATATTATGTGTGACCTCTTCCTGGGTTTTTTACAATCTTTTGGAATCCAGTTTAAGATTTCAATTGTCCATCTATTACCATCTCTTCTAGCAATATGTCCATCCCAACTCCACTTCAATCTTTTAATTTTTTCAATGAGGTCAATAACACCTGTTTGTTTTCTTACCCATACATTGTGTTTTTGATCTCTTCTTGTTACTCCCAACATGCATCTCTCCATACTTCTTTGAGTGGTCTGGAGTCTCTGTATTGCTCTTCTATTAAGTGTCCAAGTCTCAGATCCATAAGTAAGAACTGGTAAAACACATTTGTTAAAAACCTTCCTTTTCAAACACATAGGCATATTTCCTTTTAGTATCAAGTTATTTCTACCAAAAGCACTCCAACCAAGTTTAATTCTATGATTAATTTCATCCATTATGTTTCCATCTGTATTAATAATCTGAACAAGGTATTTGTAACTGTTAACTTCTTCTAATTCATCATAATCAATCTTTATTTTCATATTTTGAGCAAATTGATTAAACATTACTTTAGTCTTTTTAACATTTATCTTTAGTCCTACTTTCCTACTTTCATCTGATAACTCCTGCAACATTTCCTGCAGCTCTGAAGCATTATTTGCAAAAACAACTATATCATCTGCAAAATCTAAATGACTTAAATAATCTCCATTTACTTTCACTCCTTTAGTTTCCCATTTTAATCCACAAAATACTTCTTGCAACACTGCTGTAAAAAGTTTTGGAGATATGGAGTCGCCTTGTCTTACACCTTTCTCAATGTTGACTTTCCCAGTATCATTATGTAATCTAATTGTTGCTGTTGCATTTTTATAAATATTCTTTAAAATATGACAATATCCTGGATCTATACCTTGATGATCCAATGCTTTAATCACTGAAGAAATGTTTATAGAATCAAATGCCTTTTCATAATCTACAAATCCAAAACATAATGGCAACTCATATTCATTTGTCCTTTCTATAACTTCTCTCAATACCTGGATATGATCTATTGTACTAAAACCATTTTTAAATCCAGCTTGTTCCCTTGGTTGGTGGAAATCCAATGTTCTTTGTAGATGAGTTGTAATTATCTTGGTAAAAATTTTGTATAAAACTGATAAAAGGCTGATAGGTCTGTAATTTCTAATATCTTCTTTATCACCTTTTTAAATATTAATATTATTACTGCATTCTTCCAATCATCTGGTACATCTTTATCATTTAGACATTTGGTATATAACTTTGCTAAAAAAATTATATTTCTTCACCTGCTTCTTTTAATATATCCATTATAATTCCATCATTATCTAGAGCCTTTCCTTTCTTCATACATTTAATTGTATGTTTCACTTCTTTATTTAAAATTCTGGGCAATTCAGAAGATGTAATAGAAATAAGAGGTACTTGTTCTTTATTACTATGTAATTCTTGATAAAAGTCTTCTACCCATTTCATGTCATCTCTTTTTTAGTAATAATTCCATCTTTTTTTTTATTGCAGATATAAATTTCCTACCAATACCAAAATGTTGTTTTACATTCTTGAGACTTTTATTTTCTTCTACAGCTTTCCTTGCTAGTTCACAGTTATACTTTCTTATATCATTTTCAACTCTTTTCCATACCATTTTACAAATTTCGAGATATTCAATTCTTTTTAATGCATCATTTTTGTATATCTTCATATTCCTTTTTTTCTTCATAAATTCTCTAGTCTCAGTAGAAATTTTATTGGTCAATTGCTGCTTTTTTCTACCAGCTATCTTTGTTGCAGTTTTTAAAAGTGTATCAGTTATTTTCATATTAATTTCATTCAAATCTGAATCATGTTCAAAATCTACTAATACTTGAAACTGATTTGTAAGTTCTAATTTAAATTCATTAGAATGTTTCTGAAGATTAGGAATATCAACTGTAAAAATTGTTTTTCTTAATAATTTTTGTCTCTCTAGTTTTGCATTAACACGTATCTTACATCTTACTAATCGATGATCACTTTCTGTGTTAAATTTATTAAGAACATTACAATCTTGAAATATGTATTTTCTGTTAGTCAAAATATAATCCAATTCTGCTGTACCTTCATTGGGATGCTTCCATGTCCATTTCCTTTTAACATTTTTCTCAAAAAAAGAATCATAATATAAAGTTTTTCTTTTTCAGCAAACTCCACTAGTCTATGCCCTCTTTCATTTCTATGACCATAACCAAAATTACCTTTCATCTTTCATTTGTTTACCAATTCTAGTCTCCCATAACAATTTTGAAATGTTGTTTACTCTGATAGAAAGCATTTTGTACATCCATATAAAAATCTTCTACTACTTCATCACTATGTGAACTTGTTGGGGCATAAACCTGAATTATCTACATTTGATATCTGCTATTAATAACTAATCTTTCCACTCTGTCCGATACACCATCAATCTCCACAATGTTGTTCTTCCACTTTTTTATTTATAATGAATCCTACTCCACTTGTATTTCCAATATTTGTGCCTTTATAGTAGAGTACATGTCCACTTTTTAAATCAATTGTCTCTTCACCTTTTCTTCTAACTTCACAAAGTCCAATAATGTTCCATTTAGTATAAGACAGTTCTTCTAATTCTTGCAATCTTCCTTCACTTGAATGTGATCTGCAGTTATAAGTACCTAAATAAAAATTCATCATCAAATGGCCACCTGGGTCCACAATCAGGGGATTCTTAGCTCCACCCACCTTCAGCCACCAACCGCTGCTTTGGTTGGTGACTTTACTGTCTCCTGGGAATAAGGGTCATGATTTATTTTTGTCTGTCTTAATTGTATATATCTATTGAGAAAATATCATTTACACAAACAGTCTTTCTGCCTTATCAGGCAACTGAGAAAAAAGACCATGGTGTTTCTTGATCTTAAACTCAGAGGTAAAAAGCCAATGAACTACCATGCTGGCTAATGCATGTTGGTAAGTAGCCCATCCATGTTTGTATACTATATGAATAATATCATAGTAATAACAGCTGCAACGACAAGAACGTATGGAGTGAACATTAGGAATTTGCCCAGCTCAGTTTCTTTAAGGCCTCTAATAGGAATCCAAGGGTCTCCTTTCAGTTAATAGCAAACTCTTTTCTGCAGCCAAAATGAATATATTATGATGTTTTATATGAACATATATCTGCATATCTTCCTGCAATTGTTTTGAATATATATATATTTATTTAATTTCTTAATAGTTTATATTAAAATGAAAATAAATAAAAATTCATTATGCTTTTTCTTGTTATTATTATTATTTTGCATATAAATAAATAATATGCAAATGATTACTTAACAAGAAATAAATTATTTTAACATAAAAAATTCTTTTGATAATGTTTTGTTATTTTAATTCCGCATAAATACTTTTAACAGTCATATCTATATATTTTCTGTTGAAGAGAATAATAAAACATTATAAAAAGATTATTTTTTTGTATTAAAATAATAAGCAAATTAACTATGTATATGTGGAAGAAACTTTCTAGTACTTTCTTACTATCTTGATAATCGTATTTGTTTTTTTAAATATAAAATAATGTAGTATTTATTGTTAAATAATTTATTTAAATATTTACTTATAATTTATTTAATGTAAACAAAATGAGTTACAAATATATGTTTGTACATATAAATTTATATTTGCATTCTTTAAAACATTGTATGAATTTTTTTGTATATTTAAGTAAATTTTATTAATAGGCAATAAAATATTATCTCTAGCATATATTGTGGAATATTATATGTAATTAAACATGGCCCAATGTATATATAAACAAACGGAGTAAATCACCTTCACTCAGGCTCTGACTTATAAACACTGAATATTGAACCAAAGATCTAGAATTGAATGAATCCACCTATTGAGGGAGCTCTGATAGTTATAAGCATACCTTTAATTAATATATCAACCAGGTAGAATATGACACTTAATAGTTATTAAATTAATAATCAATTATATAAGGTTAAAGATAGAATCTCTCTTTCAATACCTTGATTTTATAAAAGTATGCTTATCAACATCAGAGTCCCAATAATAGGTGGATTTATTCTATTCTTGAGTCTTTGTTCAACATTTAGAGTGTTTTTAATTCATATACTGAAGAATAATTTACTTCTTTTGTTTACATATCAAATTCTTATTAATTATTAATAATCATATATATATATATATATATTGTAACCCCTCACACCTATCACCAACACTAACAATTACCCAGGGGTGCCAATTCTATGGATCATAGAATAAAATATTTATTTAACTTTACCTAAATCTATTCATGAGGCTCTTAATTAAAGTTTTCACCTAAAACTAACTCAGTTGAGGGATACAGAGAAGTATGAGGTGTACAATGTACATTAGATGTGGGAGAAAATATTATTACTAATAGGAATAAACATCTATCAAGTTCCATGCTAAACAAAAATTAAATTGGTAAAATTCTACCAGCTAAAATTAACTAATTATACTTTATATTTCACCTCCTCCCATCATCCATATGCACTGAACAACCTCTACTATATTATACAATTAAACTAATAACTAAAATAAAATAAAATAATATTTTAGAAATTGTAATGTATAATTCACTAGATCTAAACTCAAACTAAACTTATCATTACTAAATTTTTAATTACACTAATCTAATCTGGCTAAATGAATTTATTATCTAATCTAAATAATATATTGAAGATCTCAGGGAATTAACTTATGGTATGGCTTGATCTAACATTTCTATACCTCAAATTATTATTTAACACTATGAAAATAATATTATAAACCAAACAATACCCTAATTAGATACTTGCAGTTAGATAATGAAAGAAATCGGGCACATTTTGATTTCAATTCATCATCTAAACAAAAATTAAATAACAAAATCCTTTTTAAAAATGATCAGTAGGTAATTGGCATCTCATATAGTGTTTGAATCAAGGAAATCAACATCATCATATCTAGAGATTTATTATAATTAAATAAAATACAATTATGTTACATTAAATAAAATAAATGTATAAGCATATGTTGAAGTGTGAAACACGAATGAATGCTAAAGAAGAAACTCTAAATACAAATTTAGATAAAAAATATTTATTAATCAAATAGAAAATAGTTAAATCAACATTTACTTTTCTTTTATTGGTAAGAACACAAATTCCAAAGGGATTTACTATCATTGAGTACAGATTATACAAGAAGATATAATACAACATGATTCATTAACTTTTTACATGTACTATATTTCATTCATCAGAACACTTGATAGATTGGTAAAACATTTTTATTTTAAACACTAAATGAACTAAATAAGTCCATCTCATTTACTATAAAAGAAATGGCCTTTTTAGCTATCAGTGATTTCTGATAGATTTATACAAAAATAACAATAAAAAATATGACCTGACACTTTTAGTAACTGATTACTAAATTATCTTATACTCAGCATTTTGCTGGATAACATTCATTTATCAATGACAACAACATAGATTAATATTCTAATTAAACTGAACAAATTAAGATTTTGCATTGTTACTTTAAAAGTATCATAAATAAAATTAAAATAAGCAGATTTAAACTAGGAATTATATTGGACTATCTTACCAAAGAAAATAAACTCTTCCATTAATTAAATGCATTTTTCTTTGTAGTTTTGAAGTAAAGTATTCTATTGAATAACTAGGTTCTGCTTTGCCAAAATAAAGTAAATCTTTGTATTCATTAACTAATGTCCTATCTTTGCTTGATTATTTATGCAAATTATGATTAAATGATAACAATCAATGAGATGAAGCTTAAATGATTACTACAAAATGTTTTAAATATGATAAGTAAAGTTATACATTAATAATGAATTTTTTTATATCTCAAAATTAACAATTTGTGCATGAATCTGTATTATGCTGTGTGTCAAAGAAAATAAATAAATAGTGTTAATCAATCTAATCTGTTTGCTTATGATATTTCAATATAATCATAATATGGATGAAAGTGAAGACCAATCAATCTTTATTTATTAACTACAATACAGCTGTTTTATAAGACACCATACTTTCCTTTTATTCTTCTTTTTATCCATAAACTATCAAACACTAGGCTATAGCATAAGCTGGAAAACATCCAATATACACATGGTATAAAAGATTTCTATACTTCAAATCAGATAAATACAACAATAACATCCAAGTCTATTTTTAAGACTAAACAACTGGTGGAATAACTTATCACCAAATGAAAATTATGGAGATAACATCTCTAGCTTCATACACATTTAATTCAATAACTGTATGAATGTCTCATCACCAAATGAAAATCAGGGAGATAACATCTCTAGCTTCATACATATTTAATTCAATATATCAAATATAAAAGGAGGACTCAATCCACTCCTATCAAAATACTCCAATACATGGATAAGAAAAGAAATACTCAATTCCATACACAACACTACACTGCACTGGGCAAACTACCCATATTAAATATTCAACAAACAAATACACTGACTCAATTCCATAAAATATTATAAAACATTGTGAACTTTATAGCATATAGCCACAAAAATACTTTTTATTCAGTCATAACAAAGAAATAATAATTCTCTCTTAAATAACTTTCTAATTCTTCAAAATGATTGATCATCTTTTCCCTCCGAATCCGATTGATTTAAAATCATTTCTACTTGCAATTACATATAATTATAAATAAGTTTAATAATAGACACACACATGTATAAGCATATGATATACAGACCATTTAAAATCACAGTAAGCAATGAATTACTGTTAAAATATTAATTATTACTGTTAGAATTAATAAAGAATAAATATATCATATCTGACAATATTTAGGACTTTGTAATGTTCGAAGAATGGTTGGAGAATAAAATACTAATTAGTATGGACAAAGCAAGACAAATAATTTTTTATAATATAATGTATTGATATTGGCATGAATATGTAGTTAAATTGAACCTAGAGAAATAATAAAATTGTATGTTATAGATGAAATAATTATTGAAAACAATAGTTTTCTAATTTATAAAAACAAAATATATACGGTAAAATTTAATATAATGAACTTTTTATATTAGAATAATTATTCACCCCTATTGAGCTATAAATGGATTCTTCCATTTATTATAACACACTTAATACATGACCAAATTTATCTTAAAATAATAACAATAATATAAAATTACCAGCATAATGTATTCTTTCACTATGCTATTTGAGACGTTCTTGAAGAACAAATATAATAATAATACATATAATAAACATATTTAACTAATACTAACTGTGTAAACACTATTAAATAAAATAAAGTTCTCTTCTTTTTTTCTTCCTTCCAGATGAAACGAAAAGTTTATGAATAGTTTTACATGACTTTCCTTGTCATGTCGCCAAATAGATGAGGATAATAATTATTATGGACAAGACAAATATTAACACAAAACAACACATCCCTGCAGGAGAAAAGAAACAATATTATTTTTAATTTAGAAGAACAGGTTTAATGTTTGTAGGAAACAGGTAAATATCAATTGTTCATTTTTTTACACTTAATTTTTATCTCCTTCAATAGGTAAAAGTGGAAATAAATGTCTACTATTCCAATAAATGTATCAATAAAATTATATAATTCTTGTATATTTTTGAATTTTCTTTATAGTTAGCATGAAATCTATTTATTAAAGTTCTGAAAATGTTCAATGACAGTTCACATCTTTTCCACATATAAATGATGCACGTTGCAGTTATTCCCTTCATAGTATGATTTAAACTTAAAAAATTAATTGTTATAAAATAAACAAACATTTTTTATCCTTTCCTGTTAATTTTAAATCTAAATAAAATAATTTTACAGTCCTATCAAGCATTCCCATTTCTTAAATAATAATAATTTATTTTGAATAATAGAATATAACACATGTACTTTAGCATAATGTTGGGAAAATTTAAATGATCAGTGGGAGCAAAATTGACGTATCTTTCAGTGGTTTTTAAGTACACATTTCGCAAACAAGTAATATATTTAAATTTTGAACTTGAACTCTGGAAGAGGAAAAAAAATTTCACTATTAAACTTTGCTAAATAACTTAGTTATAGCTATTCTTAAAAGTTTGTTTGATTACCCTCTTAAAAGTAATAATAATTGTCTCTGCCCTCTTAAAAGTAATAAGTATTCCTTTTATAGATTTTTTAAATAATCATTACATCACATTGTTCTCTTCCAATTGCTTACGACAGTGTTGACATCATCAGAAAAACATTGTCATCTGCTCCTCCCCTTGCAAACTTACTTAATTATGCAAAAACTTGAGACAGTAAAAAAAAAATAGAGATGAAAAAAAAATATTTCGTCTTTTAAATAAATGGGGAAAATATTGAACTAATAATTAAATATTATTTAAGACAGTAGAATAAAATTGATGACAATTGTTTTAATAAATAAAATATTTTACAGTATTTATCATTAAACAATTCACCAATCTATAATCCATTGATTTATTTAAAATGTAATTAAGCTAGATTTTTAATACTGTTATTGATATAATTAAATATTTGAATGTAATGTGGGATATTTAATGGTTTAATGAAACATATGAATGAAAAATGAAGTTGGATAATGCATGAATATTCAGTAGGAATATGCTATAGGTATTACACTAATATGACTGAAATGACAATGTGAATGATGAGTGAAACATATTTTACTGTTTATGCTACAAATTAACATATATAAAACAAATGGACTAGAAAATCATTCTAACAAAACTGAATATTGCTTTATGAGCAAATAAAACAAATAAGTAAGAACTTAAACTGTACTGATTATGCATATAACAAGCCACCCCCTATTCTATCACCGATTATACCCCAAAACAAGATACCAAATATTTAAGAAATCCTTTAATTACACCTACACTTATTATTGATTACAGTTTTAAGTCAAAATAAAAAAAAAATTAAATTTCACGTTATTTCATATTTTTTAAGAGGATTTATATCAGATATTACTGATATACTACCACACTACTACAATGACTATTTCTAGTGCCAAATCAGAAGGTCCTTATATATATATATATATATATATATATATATATATATATATATATATATATATATATATATATATATTGTTTATTTAAAATGGTTATGTATAACCAGGTGAATTATTATTTTAGCTTAACTATATTTTATTTTCAAGCTTGTTAAATTCCTTTCACTTAGATAATTGTGTATGTGCGTATATGTATTGCAGATATGTAAAATAAATACAATTAATGTAGAGCTAAAGCAAATATCAGAAAATTCTAAAAAGTATTATTACAATTTTAAAATGTCATTCTCATTTTCAAGTCAAACCAGAAATCATATTTTAAAAAGTTATTTGCAATTTTAAAAATACGTTTAAATAATCTGCTTTCTGGAACATATTGTTTACATCTTCCAATATTGCTAAATTCCAAGTATAGGAGTGAGCAAAGTTCTAGGAATGCGCAAAAGGAGTTTAAATCATTCTTCTCTCTGGTATTTATGTAAAAGAGTGGAGACGATATGAACTGTGAGTGAAAACAATTTGCCTCCTTGATCTTAAATCATTCTGTTCTGCCTTTTGCTATGCCAATGTCTATTTGAGAACTGATATGTTTAATTGTAAAGAATATTGTAAGATGCCTACCATTATTTTGTTAATATTGTGCCTTGCTAAACTTCGTATACGTTATTATGATGTGGCCACCATAATTTCAAAAAGTTTTCCATTTTGCGAAGAATGAACTCTTAATTCTCCTCACTTCATTTCTTTCCTAAATTTTAATTGTAATCAGAATGTAATCTTTATTTATTTTATAACTGATTGTAAAACTTAATTATCGTTAAATTTGTGATTTTCTCTCTTAAGTTTTAAACTTGTTTCTTTGAAACGCTAAGCACAGAATTATGTACTTTAAATCTATCATTATCTTTTAAAGTTTCGCACTCTAATTATTTTATTTCATGTGGTAAAACTTATTTGAAATATATATCTTATTAAATTAGTTTTAGTGTGCTAACGTTTTAATCTAGCAAACTTATATTATTTCAATCATCATTCCGATATTTTTGGAATATTTAAATAGTTAAATGTAAAAATTCTTATTGAACGCTGTTCGCTCGGTTAAATATTTTGAAATTATGCTTAATTAGTGGATTGTTTAAAAATCATATCACTATCGATATTTAAATGCAATTTATGTTCTTTTAATAAATTTGATTATTAATATATTTTAATAACTATTTATTACTTATACGCCATTAAGAGTTAAATTAATTATAATATATTGTCATTTAGAGAATACTTGCGCCGTTTAAATAGGCGAAATAATATTTTTCCCTCTTCAATATTCGACATCCTAAATTTATTAAAGTTATACGTATGTTGCTGAGTGGGTTATTATTTTATCATGGTGTTACGAATGCTATTATTACTTTATTTAAGCTTAGAAATTATTTCATTGGTCATTTAAGACTTAAGCCATATTCGCGTTGCTTACTTATGATAGCATTTTAAAAGAATTATATTTTTGCTTTGTCCGTAATTACTTATCAAAATTCGGATTTTCTTCTCGTAACTCATACAGGAATGAGGTTTGGGCTATAACCGATCTCAGGATAAACATTAGTGTATTAAGGGCTCTGCATGTGACACATTGGAGGGCATGCCATGGAATCCTTACCACTCATATTTTCGAATATCACCTAGTGCATTAATACAAGCAGAATCACATATGAGAAGAGATTGAGGGAGCATAGAATTGTTATATAAGCTTGTAAAAAGTAAAAATAATGCTGATTTAATGTCTCATTCGGTTTTTTTGATCATAAAAAAAACATATAAATATAAATTTAAATTTGATTTTGAAAATGTGAAAATTCTTCATGAAGAGAGAAACCATAATAAAAAAGAAAAATTAAAGAGGCAATATTTATAA
>JAQFVV010008126.1:0-41130 GCA_028023455.1 Epiperipatus broadwayi
TGTCTTATGGATACATATAGTTCTATTTTTGGATTCTCCAAAAAGAAGAACCATGGCTGGTTTTCTGATAGTAATCTTATTATTAGAGACTTGACTAAAAGGAAACATGACATTTTCTGCTTGGCAGAGTAATAAATAAATGACAAAAAGGCTTAATATGATTTGTGGATTGAAACTGCAAAGGAAAACAGACATTCATTGATTGTGGTCACATTTTTTGATTCATTGAAAGCTGTTTGCGGATCTGGAAAATATTACCAGAGAATCTTATTAAATCCATTAATGGCATTCTTTTATATGATGGTAATAATATTTTGATCAGGCAGAAGATGTATTTTGACAATCTTTTGAGTAATGCCCAAGACTTGAAAAGACCACTTTTAAAGATATATCAATTTTACATACTTGTTTAGATTTGGATAAAGATGTCCAATTTAGTGAGGTGGAGGCAGCTTTTTGTAATCCCAAAAATGGAAAGGCTGTAGGCAGAGCCTTTCAGAGAAAATGCAAGGCTCAGGGTAACTATATTTTAGAGGTCCTTCAAAATAAGAATGTAGAGAGAGAGTGAGAGAAGATATGAGAGTTTTTATTTACAGGATCAAAAACAGGACTCTGGCAGAAGTTAGTTACGAGTCGTAGAAATGAGCAAGCAGTCAGTCGATTCACTCTAGCACTGTTAGTACCATAAAACACTTTTAGTACAGAACTGACTGACAGGGGGCTGAGACTATTAGTTCTGCTGGTCACTGAGTGCTGCAGTCACTTTCATCACAGAGTCGGCAAATTGGTACCTCAACCCTCTAAACTGGCTTACATTTTTGATTCATGGTATGCCTGCTTGGAACAGTTTTTCTCTAGAATTTTTTTTTGGGGAATTGTAAAATTAAGACCTTTCACAAGCTATGACAGACTTTGCCTTCTCCTATATTTTTGTTTAACATATTGAGTTGCCATGTTGAGGCCTCTAATAGGGCCAGGAGGCCTAGCAGCTGCCCCCCTCCCCCTCCCCATCTGATTGGTCCTGGCTATGGGTATTTCAAATGGTAATATTTCAACATCAAAAATATTGGGATTTTTAGGAATATATGGACTCATGACGTTGTGCTGCCTGGACGTTCTATTGTTCCAGTTTTTAAAATCAAGATTGCAATAATTATTGGGAATGTCATTATTATCCATTGGAGCAAAGCTATTTTCAAGGATTTTGCTGGATAGATTGCTTCCAATCATAGACTGAATAATTGCTAGAAATTTAATGTACTTTTTAAAGAATCAAGAAGAATCATAGATATGCATTTTATTGCCTGGGAATACAAGAGAAATGTTAGGAATAAAAGGTGATTTATATTTGCTTTTATTGATTTGTCAGCATTTGATTTCATTAATTAACATAAGGTTATATCACTCTTTATACACCTTCTATATGATAAAGTTGAAGTGTTATTAATAGGCAGAAAATCTGAGGGATTTGAAATGAACACTAGTGTTAAACAATGATTTGTATTTGCTCCAATATTGTTTTTGGCTTTATGGCTGTTGTCTTTAGAACTTTAAATACAGCTTAATGAATCAGGGATCAAGATGCAATACAGGTTTGATAATGGGATAGATTAAAAAGGAAAAAAAGGTTCTGGATTTACATCTATCGCTGATGAATTGTGCTGTTTTAAAAAATGATCTAAGGGATGGACTTAATATTTGTGAATGCAGCGTCCAGTTCTTTTACTAGCCAGTAATGGAAGAAAAATCTTGAGCAATTTTAAGCTTGGGTGGTTATCGACTTGGAGAATTTAAGACAGCTTAAATATCTTGTTTTTTAAATAGAAAGGTAGACATATCCTAAGGTTTAACACAGATTCTAATGCATTGCTGCTGCTTTAACTAGTTCAAAGATAGGATATTTCATCACAGTAAAATAAATATCGTAACTAAACTAGCTATATAGAAAGAGTTGTTATTTTGTGGAAGTACACATGGACATCCTATCAATGTGCAATAAAGGCATTAGAAAAGTTTCATTTAATGCTGCTCCATAATGACTAGTTCATATGGGCCAATCAATATGTTCTTCAACTTGCTGGATGTATTATAGTTTCCTATTATAAAATCACATTTTTTGCTGAATTGTGACATGTGAAACAAATGGAACAATGCTAGAATTTCTAAAAGGGTGTTTATGGTGAACTGGAGTGTGGTTTCTATGGTTAGAGGCAGATTTTATTTACGCTATTAACATTATCTCAAAGCTATTCTAAAGAAGTGAAAACATGATTGTTTTACCGGGAAAACATTGCAGTGGATGAAATACACCAGAGAACTACTATTAGACATAATACTGACCTTTTCAGAAATAAAAGTTAATGCGAAGAAGTTAAAAGATAACATCATAAAATTGTGTTCTGTATGTGCATATATTTATGGGTTCACAGATTGTTTTGTATATAGTCATTGTGAAACTCATCTATAGTATACTACTATTATGTCATATTATTATTATTATTGCTGCTTATTATTGTTATTTTTATCTTATTCTCTTGAACTGGAATAGCCATATTTTTTTTATGAATGACTACTGATGATGATCATAATGGGTATATTTCAGAGTTATTCACACTCATGAAATAAATAATGCATTATTAATCATGTTCAAGATAATATCTGCACTTTTAATCTAACTTCTATGTTATATTGTTGTTCTAAAGAATTTATAATGTATGCTAAGTATTTTATCGTTGCTCGTTTATAACTATTAATTTGGCAAGAGAGATTTTAAGAGTCAATAAATCAGCTTTGTGTTAGTTCGCCCGCGTAGATAAGTTTTGTGAATGCAGTTTCATTTAATCACTATTTATTGGTTTTTTTTTTTTTTTTTGTAGATTATCAATTACAAAGCGTTGGTGGTCGAGAGGTCAGCACGGCTGCCTTGCAAGCAGTTGTCACGGGTTAGCGGGTTCGCTTCCCGGCTGATGCTATGACACATGAAAAAAAAAAAAAGATGCTCGTTCGCATTATTATTATTGATTTTTTTTTTTTAAAAGCATATATATATTGAATTCTTTTGACTGTTTTTTTTTTTTTAAATAATCAGTTATTTGTGGGATTAGTTTTCTATTAATATTTTTCTTTGTAATCTATTTTCGATTTTTCTAGTTGGATGCCCGATGTTTGACAGATATAAACATGCCATTTAATTTTTAGAAGAAAATGTTTACCGTATCCTCTCATATAAAGTAATACTGTGCTTAGATTATTTTGTAATAATGGTCTTTTTTATTCTGAATCTCTAAATAGTCTTTCTGTTCTTTATATTCTATGAAAGGGATGAGTCATTGGCAAATACAGCTGCTTTTCAGTTTTTTTTTCTTTTTTAAAAGATACAAATTTATAATTCATAATAATATTCTTTTTTGGAAGACGTTTAAAATTAATATTTTACTTCTGCCCCCCCCCTCCAAAATATATATATAATTAATGATCATCTTGTTACTTGGTAATAACTTTAACCCTGTATGTGTCTATATTTTTCTATTTTTGAAAATTAAATTTGTTGCCATGACAACAGTTTGAAATTCTTGATTGTTATCTGTATTGGGATTGTCTAAGTGTTGACTGGTTTCCAATGGTTATATATATATAGTATGTCCCAGTTAAAAAAAACTAGTGGTTCCCGTCCAAGTTGCCTCTGAATCGATGCATGCTATGTAATGACTAAGTTTATCTATTTACTGCAAAAAAATTTAAAGTGATAGCATGTCTGGTTCATGAGGAGTAAAGTGATATGTTTTGTACCGTAACTCATCTTGGAACAATGCGTTAATATTACATTTTCTTTTAAATTGATTCAAACTGGGTGTGGACATAAAGCTGTCAGTCGTAAGAATGTTTTTAAGTGGTTTGTGTAAGATTTTGTGATGGCAGGAAGAGTATGAATGTACATAACACATTTGTTACATTTTATGGCCTAACTCAGGAGCCAGACATGCTAGCATTTTAAACTGTTTGCGATGTACAGCTAAAGAATGTTGCTATGTAGCATGTGTTAATTCAGAAATGGTGCTTCAGGCAGCTTATATAAATAACCAGTCATCCTCTCACTGGGATACATTGTGTGTGTGTGTGTATATATATATAAAAGAAATATACTATGGTAAGGAATTTACTGTTAACTGGAAAGGGAACCTTTTGATTTCTCTTCCTATTGCCCACTTCATAAGTTATTGTCACGGCAACTGTTATTTCTGTGTGATTATTCGTATAATAAACACTTGCGATTGGGCTATTCACTTCAATACATCAACCCATGTCATCAGTTTATTGTTTTTTTACCTCTGGATTTAAGATCACGAAACATAACCTTTCTTCTCAATTGGGTAATAGCTCTTAATTGAAACACCAGTGGAGTTTTTTTTTGGAAACGAGATGAAGTTTGTATGAATGGTCTTCTTTAAATTTTTATAATTACGATAGCGTTGAAAATTTTGGTACGCAATATCTCGAGAAAATGTAATATGGAAATAACTATAGGCAAAATTTGCAAACTTTATTCAGATTTAAGTGTATCATATACGCTTTGGCATATAGTTATTTCTGCATAATTATGATAGATAAAACTAAATTATGATTTTATTCCCAAAAGTGTGTAAAATAACAGTGGCTGTCAATTGAAGGCAGATCATGTTAAGAATATAATTGCAGATTAGACTGACCTTTGATGACAATCTTTTATTTAGCTACCTGTAACTGCGGTTCACTTTTATGTGAAGAAAGACTACATGGAACGGAACAAGAATTGTCTGATATTAAACAGAACATTGTTGGATATTCTGAAATTAGAAAAAAAAAAGAATAGACAATTGAACACAAATATAATGTGGAAGTGGGATTCATTATAAAGAGTGGAATGTCAATATTATGGAGAGTAATGATATATCAGATAGTTGCAAGATTAGTTAGTGACCTAAGAATTAGATAACAAATGCAAATAATTCAATTTTATACTCCAACAAGTTATCATTGTTATTAAACAAGGCAAAACTCCATACAGTAGTGCCCCCCTGTGCCAACCAGAGTAATCAATGGATGCCAGAAGGCTTGTGCATAAAATCCCTATCTAATGCCTACTCATCCAATATCCCCAGACTAGTGTCTGGCTTGTGGCCTTTGTCAGTGAGGAGCTTTGGATCTGAGAGCACTGCACCTAGATCTTAGGATCTAATGCAACCCTCCAGCAGCCACCTTTTAACTCTATTTAACTACAAAACTATGAGAATGAAATTGAAAACACAATAATATTTTCAATATAAGCTCAATAGCTTATATATTTTCAATCTAAGCTCAATAGCTTATATAGTCATATGGGTCTGAATTCAGTTCAGAACCCATACATTTTGGTGTCTTTGGCTCTTTAACAACTATAGTCACCACTATCCTATTAGGCAGTTTTTATTGTGATGAAGTATTTTATATAGATATACAAAATGATTTTCATCACACTAAACAATATTTTAAAATTGTCATGGAAGACCTGGATCCTAGAATTGGGAACATGATTGAAAGTGATATGATAAATTTAGTTATGATGGCTAAAATAAGAGAAGACCCAAATAGTTGTGATTTGAAGAAAAAGATAAATTGTGCCTTATGAATTCTTTTTTTTAAGAAAAATATTAATCGAAATGGACATGGAAACATCAAAATGAAGATATAGCAGAATTGAATTGTATTTTGACTATTGGAATTATAATGTTCTTAAAAGATTCAACACAGGAAATGATATTTGATAGTTAAGATGTAGAATATATATCAGTGCAAAGCTAGAGAAATGAAAACTGTTTAAAAAAGGCAGTTGAATCGGTGATATTCCTAACCTTCAAAACCATTCCAATAAATTTAAATTAGAACTTGCTAATAGTTTTAAATATTTACAGATTTTGAAGGTGAGTCAAACTTAAGTGAGTTCAAATAAGATAACTACTACTGTACAAAGAATTGCATCAAAGATAACTGATACAAAAAAAGCAGCAGTTTAATAGTAAATTTTATTGAGACAAGACAATATATGAAGAAAAGAAGATATATGAAAATATTTAAAAATGATTCAAGGTAGATTGAATTCCTGAAGTTCTGTAAATGGCACACTCAAAAAAAGAATTAATAATGATATAAGAAAATATAACTGTGATTTTAGGCAAGGAAAATTGTTGAAGAGAATAAAGGTTACAAAGGTATTAAGCAACATATTAATATTAGAAGAAAACTTGTTCAGTAATAAGAAGAAAAGATGGAATTACAATAGTACTAAAAAGATAGAGGTCATTATGAAATATATGGAAGACTGTGCAAGAAGTTATGTAGTAACAAAGAAAAATGAAACTAATTTTAACATTTATTACATCTTCTGAATTGCTAAGCATTTTAAATGAAGACATGACATATGAAATTAAAGGTATGAAAAATGGAAAAACTACTAGAAAATGATGGAATTGTTATTGATCTCTTAAAACAAGCAGATGAAGAAATAGAAAAATTGTTGGCAAAATTATATACCAAATGTCTAAATGATAAAGATGTTCTAGATGAATGAAAGAATGTAATAGTAATACAGATATGTTAAGAAATATGATAAAGAGGATATAAGGAAATTATAAACCTATCATTCTTTATTAGTTCTATACATCTTTACCAAGATAATTGCAATTACATCTATAGTGTACTTTGGACTTAAATCAACGAAAAGAACAAGCAGGATTTAAAAGTAATTTTAGAACATTGGATCACATCCAAATATTGAACGAAGATATAGAAAAAAAACTAATGAATATGAATTGCTGTTTTGCTTTGGATTTATAAATTATCCAAAGGCATTTGATTCTATAAGCATTTCTACAACGATTAAAGCATTAGATTATCAAGATATAGATCCAGGATATTGTTATACTATAAAGAATATTTATCAAAATGCAACAGTCAGTGATTTAATCACATGATGATATCAAGAAGATTAACGTTAATGATGAATGGCAGGGTAATTCTATATTTCCAAAACTTTTTATATCAATTTTACGAGAAATATTAAAAAGGGTAATTAAGAAAATAAAATTATATGGAGATTATTTAATTCATTGTGATTTTGAAGATAATGTGTTTGGTTTTGCCAAATAGTGCTTCTGAGCTTAAGGAAATGTTGCAAGAATTATCAACTGAAAATATAAAAAAATGGGACTAGAGATAAATATTAAAGGAATATTTAGTGATCAAGATTTTGCTGATAATGTGGTTATTTTTGCAAATAATGCTTCAGAGATTCAGGAAATGCTCCAAGAATTATTAGATGAAATTAAGAAAATTCGACTAAAATATTAAAAAGATTAATGGAAAATTCAATGGATTTTCTCACAAGAAATAAATAAAAACTGATAACCATGTTTAACAATTGCGAATATTTGGGTCAGAGTATTAATATAAATGGAAACTTAATGGATCAAATTAATCATAGATTTAAATTTGTGTGGAGCCCTTTTGGAGAAATAATTTAAAATTAGAAGGAAATATGCATATGTGTTTAAAAGGGAAGGCTTTGAATAAATATATTTTGCCAGTTCTTAATTATGGATCTGAAAGTTGGATATCTAGATGAAGATCAATGCAAAGACTATTTCACTCAGTGAAGTACGGAGAGATGTATGTTGGAAATAATAAGAAAGGATTGAAAAATATACGAGTGAGAAGTCTAACATATATCATTGGAATCATCGAAAGAGTTAAGAAACTAAATTTTTGTTGGACTAGACTCATTTTTAGGATATATGATAACAAATGGATCCTAAACTGGATCCCAGGAGTTTAAAAGATCTGGAAAGAGAATATATTTGAGAAAAATGAATGAAATTTTGTTGGTGAGATATAGAGAAGAGATACTATGGATTGGAGTAACAGAATTAATCTTGGAGACATTTTCTAACTTACAGTGGATTGTATGGTGATTCTCTACATATATGACCATCAACGTAAAATCTTTCGATACTTGGTTATACTTTAGCATATTGTTAGAATGGTTGAGTTGGGACTTACAGGTCTCTGCATCATTTATTAACTGAGGAAATTTTAAAAAACAACAACAATTCTATCAAAACGATTCTGATTAGGATATTCAGTCCTGTACTACAAATAGCAGTAAACATTTGCATAGAAAATTTGGAAGAACAACAGATAACGTGATTATATTTTTGTTTTGCAGATTAAATGCATATTCTTGGATAAAGGTTTTGTAATTCTTAAGTAATCTTGTGTTAATCACTTGAATTGAAGCCAAATGATAGAAAATTGACCAGTCTTTGCTGTTTGTCACCTGGATCTTGCAACCACATTTAAAGATTTTTAGATAAATATAATTGAATCACCTTAAAAGTATTAACAAATAATAAATATATATATAAAAGAAAAACTATTAGCTTATTACACTTCTTCCCTTCTTTAGCAAAGGAAGTTTCGGACATCTGACAAGATTGATATGCAGTAAAGTGAATTCCTAATGTGCCTTATGCAAACCCATGTAATCGTTGAGTCTTAGTATTGAGATGATGGTAGCCACACGGCATAATAATTTTTGATAATAACAAGCTTTATCTTTCTTATTGCATTGCCAAATTCATATAATATTAAATCATCTATGCTTCTTATTACTGTTTTAGAATGCTTTTATTACAACCAACTATAATTGCTGGGGTAATCGAAACTGCCATAGTTGGTGCTTTTATTACAACCAGCTATAAATTGCTGTGGTAATCGAAACTGCCGTAGTTGGTGCTTTTATTACAACCAACTATAATTGCTGGGATAATCGAAACTGCCATAGTTGGTGCTTTTATTACAACCAACTATAATTGCAGGGGTAATCGAAACTGCCGTAGTTGGTGCTTTTATTACAACCAACTATAATTGCTGGGGTAATGGAAACTGCCGTAGTTGGTGCTTTTATTACAACCAACTATAATTGCTGGGGTAATGGAAACTTCCGTAGTTGGTGCTTTTATTACAACCAACTATAATTGCTGGGGTAATGGAAACTGCCATAGTTGGTGCTTTTATTACAACCAACTATAATTGCTGGGGTAATCGAAACTGCCGTAGTCGGTGCTTTTATTACAACCAACTATAATTGCTGGGGTAATCGAAACTGCCGTAGTTGGTGCTTTTATTACAACCAACTATAATTGCTGGGGTAATCGAAACTGCCATAGTTGGTGCTTTTATTACAACCAACTATAATTGCAGGGGTAATCGAAACTGCCGTAGTTGGTGCTTTTATTACAACCAACTATAATTGCAGGGGTAATCGAAACTGCCGTAGTTGGTGCTTTTATTACAACCAACTATAATTGCTCGGGTAATCGAAACTGCTGTAGTTGGTGCTTTTATTACAACCAACAACTATAATTGCTGGGGTAATCGAAACTGCCATAGTTGGTGCTTTTATTACAACCAACTATAATTGCTGGGGTAATCGAAACTGCCGTAGTTGGTGCTTTTATTACAACCAACTATAATTGCTGGGGTAATCGAAACTGCCGTAGTTGGTGCTTTTATTACAACCAACTATAATTGCTGGGGTAATCAAAACTGCCGTAGTTGGTGCTTTTATTACAACCAACTATAATTGCTGGGGTAATCGAAACTGCCGTAGTTGGTGCTTTTATTACAACCAACTATAATTGCTTGGGGTAATCGAAACTGCCTTAGTTGGTGCTTTTATTACAACCAACTATAATTGCTGGGGTAATCGAAACTGCCGTAGTTGGTGCTTTTATTACAACCAACTATAATTGCTAGGGTAATCGAAACTGCCGTAGTCGGTGCTTTTATTACAACCAACTATAATGCTGGGGTAATCGAAATATTGTAGTCGATGCTTTTATTACAACCAACTATAATTGCTGGGGTAATCGAAACTGCCATAGTCGGTGCTTTTATTACAACCAACTACAATTGCTGGGGTAATCGAAACTGCTGTAGTCGGTGCTTTTACTACAACCAACTACAATTGCTGGGGTAATCGAAACTGCCGTAGTTGGTGCTTTTATTACAACCAACTATAATCGCTGGGGTAATCGAAACTGCCGTAGTTGGTGCTTTTATTACAACCAACTATAATTGCTGGGGTAATCGAAACTGCCGTAGTTGGTGCTTTTATTACAACCAACTATAATTGCTAGGGTAATCGAAACTGCCGTAGTCGGTGCTTTTATTACAACCAACTATAATTGCTGGGGTAATCGAAACTGCCGTAGTTGGTGCTTTTATTACAACCAACTATAATTGCTGGGGTAATCGAAACTGCCGTAGTTGGTGCTTTTATTACAACCAACTATAATTGCTGGGGTAATCGAAACTGCTGTAGTCGGTGCTTTTATTACAACCAACTATAATTGCTGGGGTAATCGAAACTGCCGTAGTTGGTGCTTTTATTACAACCAACTATAATTGCTGGGGTAATCGAAACTGCCATAATCGGTGCTTTTATTACAACCAACTATAATTGCCGGGTAATCGAAACTGCCGTAGTCGGTGCTTTTATTACAACCAACTATAATTGCTGGAGTAATCGAAACTGCTGTAGTCGGTGCTTTTATTACAACCAACTATAATTGCTGGGGTAATCGAAACTGCCGTAGTCGGTGCTTTTATTACAACCAACTATAATTGCTGCGGTAATCAAAACTGCCGCAGTCGGTGCTTTTATTACAATATAATTGCTGGGGTAATTGAAACTGCCGTAGTTGGTGCTTTTATTACTACCAACTATAATTGCTGGGGTAATCGAAACTGCCGTAGTTGGTGCTTTTATTACAACCAACTATAATTGCTGGGGTAATCGAAACTGCCGTAGTTGGTGCTTTTATTACAACCGACTATAATTGCTGGGGTAATCGAAACTGCCGTAGTCGGTGCTTTTATTACAACCAACTATAATTGCTGGGGTAATCGAAACTGCCGTAGTCGGTGCTTTTATTACAACCAACTATAATTGCTGGGGTAATCGAAACTGCCGTAGTCGGTGCTTTTATTACAACCAACTATAATTGCTGGGGTAATCGAAACTGCCGTAGTCGGTGCTTTTATTACAACCAACTATAATTGCTGGGGTAATCGAAACTGCCGTAGTCGGTGCTTTAATTACAACCATCTATGATTGCTGGGGTAATCGAAACTGCCGTAGTCGGTGCTTTTATTACAACCAACTATAATTGCTGGGATAATCGAAACTGCCGTAGTTGGTGCTTTTATTACAACCAACTATAATTGCTGGGGTAATCGAAACTGCCGTAGTTTGTGCTTTTATTACAAGCAGCTATAAATTGCTGGGGTAATCGAAACTGCTGTAGTTGGTTGTAATAAAAGCATTGTAAAACAGTAATAAATAGCATAGATGATTTAATATTATTAGATAATCACTATTTACTGTACACAATATATAATAAAACAAGAAAAGTTATGTAATTATTCAAGCAATTTGATTTCGATTCAGAACTTTAGAATGTTTTACGTTTTCAATCTTACTTTGAATGATAAAGTGGAGCAAAAAGTGTTTGCTAGATGCGTAACTGTATTACTTTCAGGTTTGAATCCAAAACCATCTTGGGGATGGGGATTTATTTGCACTATTATCTGGTAATCAGGGATTATTCATCCTTATTATAGGTGGCACTAGAATAGACAACTAATCTTGATGTTTTAAAGGAGTTGGAGTGAAAATCCTTTTGATGCAATCCACATAGGTCATATTGGTGCTGAGTGTATTCTGCATAAAAGAGCATGAGTTGCATTGTTTGGTTTTCTGAATAGAAGAGTTGCTTAAATATTCCTCAAGCACAAGAACAAAATGAACCAAAAACTTATGGTGAAAATAAAAATTTTGAATTGCAGAGATATTCTTGTGACTTTTTAAATCAACAAACTGCATTTTTCTACAATATCACCCAAATCTTGGACTTTTTCAGAAATTGTGCCTCTGCACCGAGCATTTGGTCACATTTATGATAACTTGATCTGTAAACATTTACATATTTATTTTTAATTTCTTCATGTTACTATAAAGATATCTACCCAATCTGAAGATTTTGTCCTATGGATGATGGTTTTTACCTAAAATATTACATTTCCTTACTGCTAATTCTGGTACTGAGACATAATTATTAGACTTTTCTTCACCGTTGTTCAGAAGATTTGTAATAAAAGATGGCATGAATTATGATATACGTGTTATATTGAAAGCATACTGGGCAGTAATAAGGCTGAATGTTTTTTTTGTAAAAAACTAACTTTTCTGTGGTGTTTTATCATTGTTGCAATGTTAAAATGAAGTGATTTTTATCCCTTTGTAATTGTTACAAGTTTAATTGGTTGTTGTTTTGTTCATAGTGTAAATCATCTTGGTTTATTGTATGTCCTTGTATCTTTTCCTTTACTTCTTTTGCATTTTTCTTTATATATTCATATATATTATTTTTTTAATAAATTATATAAAAATTGCATTGAAGTGTATATGAGATTTATTTAGAAAGTAATATTTATTGTATGTCCTCAGAAATTTTGTATTTAAAGTAATGTTTCTTATCTATTAATATTTATTTACATGAAATTGATAATAAGTAAAATTTTTACTTAAAGAGAAACCAATTCCGATATTAGTAATAGAATTTAGAAAGAAGAATCTCAACTGGGGCATTAAAATCAGAAAAATAAACGGGTGGAAGGGCTGTCTGAAGTCAAATGTTTTCACAGTACCTAATCATACTTTTTATTTTTTATTATTATGAATGAACTATAAATAATTTTCTTTTTTCTGAGCTAATGTAATACAAGACTGATAATGAAAATATCAACAGAAAAGTAAAGGTAGTTAAGCGTTGGTGGCCGAGTGGTCAGCCCAGGTGCCTTACAAGCAGTTGTGCCGGGTTGTTTTTTTAAAATATCCAGTTTTATTACTACATAGCATACTTTCCATATAACTAGTATCGTATTCATGGTTTATAGTAATATGACTTACGAGTTATTGGTATTAATGTATAAGTAGTGACTAATTTTACTAAGAACTCTCAAATCATATTGTTATAAGCCATGAATTATGATATATGTGTTATATTAAGCATGCTGGGCAGTAATAAGGCTGAATATTTTTTTGTATAAAACTATCTTTTCTGTGGACGTTTTCATTAACAGTTATGTATTATGAATAAAATATAATTTTTTTTTTTAAAAAAAATGTGTTTTTACGAATTGTTAATAAACAAGTTAAATTATTATGAAGCATTTTTTGAAATTTGTTTATCTTTGAAAACTTGAATCCTAATTTGCTTTCTCTATCAGATTTATATAATTGATGGAGAAATTATAGCTTTTTGTTTACTGATAAAATTGTTTACAGTTTAAAGGGGAAATTTATAATTTATGTTTAATTCAACCTACTTTTTGTTTTTCAATTTAATTACGTTTATTTTCTAATTTATTTATTTTTTACATAATTTATGTAAATTTTAACATCATTATTACTGATAAGCAGGTCACTATTTTAAATGAAGCAGTATTAATTAATACGATCCTGCAATATTTTATGAATTCATTCAAAATTACTATCTACAGCCTTCATTTATATAGTAATAGCTATTTCAAAATAATAAAATGATTTGAGAATGCCTTAAGGCGTTTTTGGTTTACTGGGAATTATTTAGTTTACTTGTATTTTATTTCAAAAAAGTGAGGAAAAAAAATGACCTGATAGGAATATTAATGTGTTATTAGCGTTAGTTATTCTCTAAATTCCAAACTAAACATTGCTTAAAGCAAACGAAATCAAAGTCATTTCTAAACTGATTTTATTATTTTATTAATTTAAAGATTTTAAATTGAAATAAAAAAGTTTTGAATTACATTAATCATAAAACAATCCTTTTTGGGAAATCACAAAGAAAGATAATTATTTGGTGAAAAGTTAATTTTATTTTTGATTGAAAAAAAAAAAGTACAAGTTATTTTTAAATTTTCCCATGAATTGAATTAAATTTTGCTTATGTTATACTATTTATATATATATATACACACACACATTCCATTAATTTTAACAACAATGCAAATAAACAGCGACTTATATACGTGCTTCTGAAAATATATAATAATATTTATGAAGTAATAATCTTCAAACGTGCATTCCATAATAGTCTAATTTATAAATGTGTATTTAATATGTACATTTGAAGATTATTAATTCATACATATTATTATAAAAGCATATATATATTGAAATGATCATTTCATTGTGTGTGTGTACGTACTTGACCTATCTATGTAAAAGAGAAAAGGTTAGCAAAATAGAACTTTCAATAAAATTGGTAATATTCATTTAATTATAAAATTCAAAGTAAGAGAGATTTGGGAAATTATAATTATTCACATCCATTATGTTTCCATCTGTATTAATAATCCGACTAAGGTATTGATAGCTATTAACTTCTTCTAACTCATCATAATCAATCTTTATTTAACAAACGTGTTACTGACCTCATTGAAAAAATTAAAAGACTGAAGTGGGGTTGGACTGGACGTATTGCTAGAAGAGATTATAATAGATAGGCAATTGAAATCTTAAACTGGATTCCAAGAGATTGTAAAAGACCCAAAAAGAGACCACATGTGAGATGGATGGATGAAATAAGAAAGTGTGCAGGGGTGATGTGGAGAAGAGAAGCTAAAAATCGGAGAAGATGGATTGAACTTGGGGAGACCTTCATCCGGCAGTGGATTGATAATGGTTGCTGATGATAATGAATTATTCACAATATGTCAATAATTTTTTTCTCATGTGTCATAGCATTGGCGGGAAGTGCACCCGCTAACCCGAGACAACTGCTTGTAAGGCAGCTGTGCTGACCTCTCAACCACCAACGCTTGACATGTGACTATTTTTAGAAACAAAATTATCATTAAAGTAATTCTGTAATAATATGTAAATGCAATAAAGAATTTAAATATTTTATTTAGTTCAAAATAAATCATGTAAATTCTTATGAAATTTATTCGATTATAAAAATCTTAATCATAAATCATTAAAAACTAAAATTTTTATTCAAGTGGATTAGAAGTCTTAAAAATGCTCAAAAGATGAAATGGTACTTACGTATTAAAACTGTTACAGGTGTTTGTAATGACAGAATATTGTACCTTTCTCCAGTAAGATGGGAATGTTTGTGAGGGCAGAATAATGCGTATTAAAAAGTCAAAATTTTAACAACACCAAAAATAGAAATTTGCACATAAAAATAATAAACATTATGGAATTAAGTAAAATGGATACTTCTGACTTTTTAATTCTTCTGCCGTTTCAAACACAGGAAGCAGGTCTAAAACCTAGGCAACGGAATTTGCATTTTAATTAAATGCTTTTTTTAGAGTTAGAATAAAATTTTACTATTAAACTTGAATATATTTATATTCAATAGAATTTGTTAAAATTTATTTTACATTTGATATAAATCACTGGTAACGCAATATGGCACTAAAATATTTTACCTAGTTTTTTTAAATACAGAGCAGTGAGTGAATGAAGTTTCAAATATTTTGATGTCAAATTTTAAAGATATTGATATTACTTCCATAAGTTTTCAGTATAATGTTCTTTTTATTTAAATCCAAACACCTTATACAATTTCCTTTTTTAAAAAAAAACTTTATTTCTTCTTATCAACCATATATACATATTCACAGCTTTAATAGCATTTAGACCACTTTTCTGTAGTCATTTTCAAGGATATTTACTTACTTCTTTTTTCTCTCCAAACTTTTTGCTTCTATATACTGTGAAATGTCGCCTTATTTCAAAATGTAATTATTATTTTCATTTAGCAGGAAAATGCATTTTTATTAGCTTTTTAGCAGGAAATTAAGAATTTAAATTTAGAAGTTTTTTAGCAGAATTCAGAATTGATTTTTGGTGGGCAAATGAATTTCATATCTGGCAACACTATTTACATCCCGGCTACTCAGTGCACCATTGTGCAAGAGCCTGGTAGGTTGTGTATCATCATCGAGAGAATTTTATGAACTGCACAGAACTTATACAGATAGCAGTGTGTATTACAATAACTATGATTAGTTGACTCATAAATGCTATTGATTTAAAATCCCTCATAAAATGGATAAATGGTTAAAAAAATTGCCCACAAAGAAGCCGCAAGTCGAAGATTATTCCGATAGTGCTTCTACTTCTGGTGCACAACAAATTCATTAGCAATCATTCCAATAGATAAAAAATATTAACAATATGGCATGTACAAAAAAATTGAACCAAAAAGTTTGAAATTATCAAACAGTCTATTTAAAATTTGGTTTCCATCAAAAGTAGTCAACAATGAGTGTATTATATTATGATATGCTATCTAATGCTTGTATGAAACCATCAATGTTAATAAGGCATTTAAAAAATAAACTCCCGAACATAAACGCAAACTATTGTAATTTTTTGAACAATGTTTAAAAACATGCAATACTCAAGCTACTAATTAAAAAAAAATTGTTACACTTAATGATAAATGTTTAGAAACCTCTCTTGGGGTTTCTTTCTTAATAGCAAAAGATAAAAAGCCACATACCATTGTGAAACACTTGTTCTTCCTGCTGCAATAAAAATGGTGAAAATAATTCATGGGGAAGAATATGCCGAGAAACTAAAATGTATTTCCTTGTCAGCGAACACTGTTTCTAGGTGTAAAGAAATTATTGCTGATATTTTAAAGAAACACTTGTTAAAACAAATTACTCAATGTGGAAAATTTGTTATACAAGTGAATGAAAGCACATACGTCACCAACTTTTCTCAGTTAATGGTATTTATTAGACATTTTTTTTAATAATGAATTCTGGGAGAACTACTTTTTCGTGAGTCGCTTAAACAAAGATATACAGGGGAAGACATCTTTTTAACAGTAAATAATTTCTTTGTTACACATAACATTTCATGGGAAAACTGTGTAATGATAGCGTAGTTGTTGTAACTGGAAGGAAAAAAGGATTTAAGGCAAAGGTAATTGAAATAGCACCCCATATGAAATTCATACACTATTATCCATTGGTAAGCTATTGCAGCAAAGAAATTGGAGCCAGAAATATATCGTGTGCTATAGGATGTTATCAGCATAGTTAATTATGTAAAAACAAGACCCTCGAATAGTAGAATATTTTTGATAATATGCAACAAAATGGGCAGTAGCATGAAAATTTCCTGTACCATACAGAAGTTCATTGGTTATCTTGAGGGAAAGTGCTAAAAAGAGTTGTTGAACTGAAAGGTGAATTACACATTTTTCTTTTGGACAGTAAGAATTCGAAGTTTGTCTTCTTTTTCAGTCATGGTATATGGCTGTTGATAGTATGTTGCTTAGCGAATATTTTTGAAAAAGTAATCATGCGCATCTTATCTCTTCAAGGAAAAGGTGCCATTTTAACATGGACTGAGAAATTAACTGCATTTCGAAAGAAAATTGTAATGTGGAGGGGAGGTGTTAGAAAAGGGATCTTTGGAAATATTTCCATCATTATGAGATTTTGCTGTGGAACAAATTAAAAGTTTTTATCTGCACATTTAAAAAATTTGGAGACAGAATTTTGTAACCAATTTACAGATCTTCCTAGTATTAAAACAGAGTTTCAATGGGTCGTGAACCCATTTGCTGAAAATGTAAAAATAGATCATCTTTCGATTACAGCTCAAGAACAGTTAATTGAGAGAAAAAACAATGTTACAATTCGAATTTAAAGAAAAATCTCTTCATAATTGGTGAATGGAATTGAAAATCGAATATCTAAATTTAGTAAGCACAGCAATGAATGCAATCTTACCATTTGGTTCTACGTATCTGTGCGAAATAGCATTTTCTGCAATGACAACAATTAAAAAACAAATACAGAAATAAATTAGAGTTAGAACCAGATCTTCGAATTACATTAACAGAGGGACATCAAACCAGATTTTTCCGATATTACTAAACAATTACAATCAGATTGCTCATATTAAATTCTAATTCAATATATAAATTTGAATGAGATTTAAATATATGTATATTATTTAAAATAAATAAATAATTTGATTTTTGACTACACACACATATATATTATATTATATTATGGGGGGGGGTACAACTTATAATTATTTTCGTCTTAGGGGTACATGATCAAAAAAATTTGTAGATCTCTGCATTAGGGTGTGTCAAAAAAATGCATAGTGAAGGAGTTAAGATAAACATTATTTTACCTTAAAAGTGTCTATATATAATATCATAATTTTAATTTAAATAACTGGTCTTAATGTTCAGAATAATTTAAAACTTTTATAATCAACTTATTATTTAACATCTGATATTTTATGCATTGCAAGTGCTTGTATAAATAGTATATACTTTTAAAATAATTTGGCTATCAAAACATTAATAAAAAGTCTTCTACTTATATAAGTAGTACATATAGTTAAGCAGTATTTTGACCATAACTTTTCTTACAATCACACACATATATAATGCTAATCAAGAAAGAGATATTTATGCAGACCCTTGAAAAATCAAATTAGAGAGAGAGAAAAAGAAATAGATCATTAGATAAAGGATTAAATTCAATTTAGTAATTTTTTAAAGTGCAGATTTAATGTTGTCTTGAATAGTTATAGAAAGAAATATTAACACAGAATATTTCATTTAAGCCAATAAATATGACCACCACTTCTTGTGCTTGCTTATAACTGTTTTAAAACAGGCAAAATTCACTATATGTATTACCACACACAGCAATCTAGAGTAATCAATGGATGCCAGAAGGCTTGTGCATAAAATCTCCATCTAGTGCCTACTCATCCAATATCCCCAGACTAGTTTCTGGCTTGTGGCCTTTATCAGTGAGGAACCTTGGATCTGAGAGCACTGCATCTTGTAACATCTAGGTGCAGTGCTCTCAGACCCAAGGCTCCTCACTGACGAAGGCCACAAGCCAGAAACTAGTCTGGGGATATTGGATGATTTAGACACTAGATGGGGATTTTATGCACAAGCCTTCTGGCATCCATTGATTACTCTAGCTTGCTGTGTGTGGCAATACGTATAGTGAGTTTTGCCTGTTTTAAAATATTTCATTTATTTAAATTTTATACAACAAAAATATTTACCAAACAAGAATATATGTGGGAGTGTGTGTGCACATACATTATCACTTAGTAATCAAAAATTAACAGGCTTTATTCAAGAAATAATCTAATAAATTAATAAAAAAAAGAAAGAAAAGAAACCCAAGGTTTATTTTCAAAGAATGATAAATTGCTTTACTATTTGAAAGGGAATTTCAAAAGTAAATTTAAAAGTTGGATTATTTCCATCATTTAATATTAAGTATTGGATATCTTTGGTTAATTTCACTTTATTTAAATCTTCCAATTACATTCAACTATTAGTAATATATCACATAGGTTAGTATATGCACAGCATTTCAAGTGGTATTCTCCTCTTTTCTTTAGGTGTTGCTGGTCTGACCAGTGACATTACTAATATGGGAATCGAACCTGAATCTTTAGATTTTCGAATATTGAATTTTAAGGTAATGCTCTAACAAATTGACCCATCCTGCCAAAGGTTCAATTGGTTAGGGTTACCTTAAAATTCAATATTCAAGAATCTAAAGATTCAGGTTCAATTTCTATGCTATTACTGTCACTGGTCAGCAACATCTGAAGAAGAGAGAAAAATACCTCCCGAAACATTGTGCATATACTAACTAACCTGTGTGTGACTACTAGCAGTTAAATGTATTTGGAATATTTAATTAAAGTTAAATTTTTCTGAAGACATTCTATACATAATATTAGATGATGGAAATAGTCCAGCATATAAAAATACATCTAAAATAACCTTCAAAAAAATATTAAAATTTGTAAAATTAAATAAATGCCAAGTGTTGTAAAACTAGTTTGTGTCATTCCCAAATGAAAACAAAAAAGTCCGATAATGCGAGAATGTGTAACTGATTATATAAAAGTCTGACAATTAAAAAAAATATTGAAAACTTGGTGCTCTTTTAGTACGTGATTTCCGCCATTTTGGATTTTGAAAACGACTAAAAATGTCATCTGACACATCTAAGTGATAAAAAAGTACGCAAAAATGCAAAACATTTAGAACTCGAGCAACGTGACTAATTTGAAAAAAAAAAAAGCGAAATTTTTTACTATTGTTATTAATTGTTAAGGTATAAGATCTCTAATGCAATAAGCAAAAGAACTACAAGTGTAATAATATTAAAGTTAAGCTTATTAATATTCATCATATAGAGGAATGAAATATTAGCAGTTCATTCAGCATGGTGGAATGGAAAATCAGGTCTCTTAACTGTGCGTTTTTCTTTGATTACATTTGGATACTACAAATACCCTCGGAGATGAAAATGTAATTGATACCAGCAAAAAATTATTATAGTGAGAATCTCACAGCTGGATAGCCACACTGTTAATTTACATATAGGATTTGATATATTGAAATACAAATATTGTGTTTGTACTTAATCTAGATGTAACTGGACAGAGTGGATGACTGTATGGAGCTTGAAAGTCTGGGTTCAAATCTTCTTTAATTACATATAGGATTTGGATATAAACTTCAGATAAAGTAAATAAATGGATAAATATTAAAGAAATTTATCTTAGAGGAAATGTGACAGAAAGCCAAAGGATAAAAGACAATCAGAATAATGGGCATTGCTGTTATAATAAAAAAAAGAAGGTTAATGCAGAGTACTGAGAACTATAATACATATCATATTTTATTATTTACATATTTGTTGATTTGTATTATTTACTTGTATATCTAATGCTTGACAACTTACATTGTTGATGCTTCCATGTTCTTTAGTCAATAAATACAAAAATACAATATATTTTAACCCTTAAATATCAGAAATTTTATTAAAAGATACACCACTACATATGAAAACTAATAAAACAATTAATTAAAAACACTAAACATCACATGATCACCATCTCTTATGCTAGCATATAACTGTTATTAAACAGACAAAAGTCTCCATACAGTAGTGCCACCATGTGCCAACCAGAGTAATAAATGGATGTCAGAAGGCTTATGCATAAAATCTCCATCTAAGATCTAGGTGCAGTGCTCTCAGATCCAAGGCATCTCACTAATGAAGGCCACAAGCCAGAAATTAGTCTGGGAATGTTAGATGAGTAGGCACTAGATGGGATTTTATGCACAAGCCTTCTGGCATCCATTGATTACTCTGGCTGGCACATAGTGGCACTACTGTGTGGAGAGTTTTGCCTGTTTAAAACAATTAATTACAATGCCTAATAATTAAACTAAACTAATGATCTTCCAGGAAAAGTATAAACCGCCAGAATCATTTAGTATAAAGAATTATTATATTTGAAATAAAATGCATTATAATAATCCATTAGTTAATTAGAGTGTATTTAAATCATATGGATTTCCCAATCAATGTAATTAAATTAGCATTAGTTTAAAAAGAATAATTGATAAACTTAATAATCCATTTTTAATAGTATAAGACTTAAAATAAACTTATAGAGAGATAAGCTAATAGTCAATCTACATTTGTGTGTGTGGAGTTAATTGTTATGCCAAATATAGAATTCAGATGCATAAAGCAATTAAATTTTAATCCATTTTTAATAGTATAAGACTTAAAATAAACTTATAGAGAGATAAGCTAATAGTCAATCTACATTTGTGTGTGTGGAGTTAATTGTTATGCCAAATATAGAATTCAGATGCATAAAGCAATTAAATTTTGACAGAAATGTTATAATGTTATTGTTTCAGTCATATCCGAGTAAAAAAAAATCAATACTTTTTTTTTACAAAAGTGCGTAGATGTAATAGGATTTTAATATTATAGTAAATTAGGTATAGACACTTAATATTTTAAAATTTAATCTACTCTTTAATTACAAGAAATATAATTTTTTTAACTTTGCTGGAGGCCTTAATCAAAAAAATTACAGCTTAAATAGCATATATTTGAGGAATACATTCATTACCAGTATATGCTGAAATGCGGGGGGGGGGGGGGAATTAAAACAACGAATTTGTATTTATAATATTTTAAATACAAATATGCTTTATATACCTGGAGTCTAGATGTAATATAGAGGATTTGAAGACAGACTTTCAAACTTCCTTCAGCGATCTAGTCTATCTCATACAACCGAATCATATGACCACACACATGTGAAAAAGATAAATGATCTCCCAATATACATATTTTGTGCTGAATCAACACTCATCAGTTGGTTCAGACCACCATCTCCCACACATAGTACTTGGTTTATATTAAGATAGCAAATGTTCATACTTTAAGAGAGAGGCTTTAATCCACCCCAACTCCTCAGCCATCCATACTATGAAAATTTGATGATGGAACACCCAAATCCCTTGTTAATGCCAATATTATTGTCATGTCCATGTTGATGTTAAGTCACTCTGACACCTCAGGTATAGGACCTTGTCCATTTTAATACACAGAAGAGGGATGGACAGGATATAGGCTGAATTTGTAATATTTTAAATGCAAGTATACTTTATATATCTGGAATCTAGATGTAATATAGGGGATTTGAAGACAGACTTTTCCGCTGTCTATTCTATTTTATACAGCCAATATCCATGACCACACACATGTGAAAAAGATAACTGATCTTCAGTTTATGTATTTGTGCTGAACCAGCACTCATCAGTTGGTCAAGATCTTCATCTACCATACACACACACATATATATAAATTTACATTAAGTGTACTTTTATAATCAAATACATGATTTTTGAAATTTGTTTTCATTTATAATCTAGATATTATTGAACAAAGAAGTATAAAATACTAGCTTTTCTCACTTTAGTGGAAAAAATAATGTAATATAGTTGATAATTTAAATAATATTCACCTGACATAATAATAATATCAACAGCAGGTAAAATAAATATCATAATGCTTTTTTATAAACAATGTTGTAGTTTATTTGTACCTGCTATGTTAACTCTTCTATTATTATGTCATATAAATTTAATTTTATCGTAGAAAAAATATATATATATTTTAATTATCAATTACATTACATTTTTTTTATTCTACTAACATGACTAAACTGTGAATAAAGCTAGTGGACTATACAATTCTAAAAAAGAAAATTAAAATTTTAAGCCAATATGAAATTGTAAACCCATGGTATTTAATTTATTATTTGAACAATATAAATTTTTTTTTTTTTTTAAAAAGTCAATCTTTTTAACTGGTCGTAAATGACAATTCTTTCTGAAATGAACAAAAATTCCAAGTCATTTTAATTCTCCACCAAAAAAGTATTTTGCCATTAAGTGGAATGCAAATAAAAATTCTAACTTACTTCATAACTTCTCATAAATGACAATTTGAAAATAAGATTGTTTTAAAATATTTTGTACATTCTATTGAAAAATGTTCTTTTTAAAAATAAATTATTTCTAATTTTATTTTTTAAAGACATTAATTCTTTCAATTAAATTCCATTTACTTTTTAAAATTTAATTTAAACTGAAATTCTAAAAAAAAAAAATTTTAAATGTGATGTGATGTAGCTTCTCCTTAAACAGAGTCAAGAATCAATCTCTCAACAATTATGCCCAGAGAAACCTGTTAGCCACTTTATTTTCCATTCCCCAGTCTAAGTTTTCCCATATTCTGCTCCATCCCATTTCCACAACATAATCTTTGACAACTCTATGGCCTTTATATCTAAATGCCCCTTATCTTTTAATTGGTGCTGCCCTCTTTATAACTATCTGATGTAATTTGATTTTCCATATTGCAAATTACCAACATTTTTAAAATAATTAAGTACCATAAAACAAAAATGTATAGCCTATAAAATTATAGACAAAAAAAAAAGAAAGTAAGTTATGACAGATTTATCAAAATTGGTGCAATATTTGTTGAGTTATAAAGTAACAAACAAACTTTCACATTAATCTAAAAATATAGATAAAGAATGAAAGATTTTTCTTTCAAATAATGGAAACATGAATATTGCTTTAAAATGCAATCAGAAAATTGTTTTTAACATTAATTCATCAGAATCTCTGATAATTGTCTTTGCATAATTTTTGAAAGTCATTTCAAACAAAATGACTATGCTCAAGCCATAAATAGTTTTCATAACTACACCAACTAATGATGCAGATGATATCTCTCAGATATAGTTTTGTGATGAATATCATACACACTTTAAAAATCACATGATCACCATCTCTTATACTAGCACATAATTGTTATTTAAACGACAAAACTCTCTATACAGTAGTGCCACCTGGTATCCATTGATTACTCTGGTTGGCACAGGGTGGCACTACTATATGGAGAGAGTTTTACACTTTAAAAATGTGTTCTAAGCAAACTGATGGCTTATATGTTATTATTTAACATTAGTCATGTGCAAATACATAGCTAGTCATGACCTTTAACCTATGCACCCAAAATATGTAATAATATTTAAGAAAAGAGTTTGTATCTCAGATAGTAAATTGTTATATGACCCTCTTCAATAATCATTGTGTTATATCTTCTACACTTTAAAAATAGAATTTCTGAAATTAATTGAGAAATGTTTTCTGATAATATTGTCAATTGACACTTAGATTTCAGTTGGATTTCACTTATTAATGAGAAAATTATTTGTATTTTTATATTGGACTATTTTTATTATCTAATATGAGTATTGAATGTCTTTAGAAAGATTTAACTTTATTTAAATGTTCCAAATACATTCAACTGTTAGTAAGGATAATTTGCAATCAGTATAACATCAGAACAGCTTTCCAGAGCCATACCACCCTATGAGGAATTTTAACATCTACAAAGCCTAAACCTGAAATGCTGAAAAAAGAGGCATCTATGAAGTAACATGTGAATGTGGAAGAACGAATATTGGTGAGACCAGTTGTCCCATTGAAAAGTACTTGCAAGAACATAAACTGATGATTAGAAGAGAGAAAACAGATGTGTTTAAGATTGCAAACCATTATATACCAATGAATATTTGTTCAATTGGGGAAATCCAAAAATATTGGATAAAGAAGAAAAGGTACAAAGAAGAAAATTTAAAGAAACTGTTCACATGATAATGGCAAACAATCCCATAAATCAACCGAGTATGACTATATATATATAATGTATGGAAATCAGTAATCAACTGAGGAACTTCATAGTATATGAAATTTTTACTGATTGTTACCGTTGGCAGAATGGATTAGTTGATTAGAGCATTACCTAAAATTTAATATTCAAGGATCTAAGGGCCCAGGTTCAATTCCGATGTTAGTACTATCACTGGTCAGGGCAGCAACATCTGAAGAAGAGGGGAGAATAATATCTCTTGAAATATTGTGCATATACTAACCTGTGTGCTATTACTAACAATTGAATGTATTTGGAATATTTAAATAAAGTTAAATTTTTCTTAAGACATTCAATATTCATATTAGATGAATGAAATAGTCAAATATACATCTAAAACACCATCACAGACTTTCAGGAAAACAGAAAAGTACTTATCTTTTTTTTTTTTTTTTTGTAGTAATTAATATTTTATGGAATATATCACAGTCACAAATAGAAGTTGGAATTAGAGGTAAAAATACCCTCTAGTGTCAGAGCTGATAAACTCATTCATAATGTTATTATTTTAAATATATTAGTTATTTGTTGAGCTGCTCATTTAATATATATTAATTGGAGAAATTTAAACATAACTTAATTATTAATTTTTAAATTATTTTACTATGTGACCATGTAGATTGTAATCTTCAAAAATTAAATAAATATGACTGTATAAATACAGTTAGTGTAATTTTGTATATATTTATGGTAATGAACATTTCTTTATTATAAATTATTATTTGTAATTTTAAAACAGAGGCAAAATTCTCCATACAGCCAGAGTAATCAATGGATGCAAGAAGATTTGTGCATAAAATCCCTATCTAATATCTATTCATCCAATATTCCCAGACTAGTTTCTACCTTGTGGTTTTTATCAGTGAGGAGCCTTGAATTTGAGAGCATTGCACCTAGATCTTAGGATTCAATGCAACCCTCCAATAGCCACCATTTACCTTTCTAGTAGATATGGATTTTATGCACAAATCTTTTTGCATCCATTGATTATTCTGGCTAGCACTGGGTGGCACTACTATATGGAGAGCTTTGCATCAGTTTGGCATAATCC
Organism: Epiperipatus broadwayi; assembly: GCA_028023455.1. Taxonomy (NCBI): domain Eukaryota; kingdom Metazoa; phylum Onychophora; class Udeonychophora; order Euonychophora; family Peripatidae; genus Epiperipatus; species Epiperipatus broadwayi. The sequence goes on from JAQFVV010008126.1 coordinate 26,312, forward strand.
TATCAGCACCCCCACAATTTTTTTAGAGGTATGGGGGTAAAGTGATTTTATATTTGTGTGTATTCTTGAAAACAAATATAGATGAAATTTGAATTCATAATTATAAGAATCCACTCTCTTCAAAAAGTTTATATATATATTAGATTAAAGTCTGTAAGGCATAAAATATTGTGGGGATAAAGATGATATTCCAAACAATTTTATAAATCTTTTTAGAAACATATTTGAGAATCAAATTTAACATTTATAATAGCTTGAATATATATATATAATTTATGGCCACTGTAAATAGACTTTATGCCTCTTCTCCAAATCAGTTCCCTGCCAAAAACCAAATTCCATATATCAATTAAACAATCTTGTCTAGAGTTGTTTATCTTTTGCATTATTCCAAGTAATTTTTACATAATCAGTCAAATGTTTTTCTTTGCTTTCTCTCCCTTTCCTCTTTTCTTCTGCAGAATTTTTTATTATATTTTTCATTATTTTGTCCATTTCTAAGCATTTATCCAGTCTTGTTCCTTTTCCATTTTAAATTTTCTTAATAAATAACCTCTTTTTATTTACTTTTTTCAGTTCTTCCCCAAGTTCATATCTCAGAACCTCCAATGTTTTTTTTCTATACTAATTATGAAGTCTGTGCTCTATATAGTGCAACCCTTTCAAATAAAACATTCACCTAAATCTTTTTTTTAATTCTTGCTTTAATGAATGACAATTCCACTGTAACATCTTTGTCTCTATTTCCATCATTCGATATCAAATTACCTAAATACATAAAATTCCCAAATTTCTTTTAAACTTCATACTTATGTACCGTTTGTAGTCTTTTATTGCTTCCATTTGTAATAATTTCTTTAGATTTATTTCTTTTAATACCAAACTTTCTCTGAATTTTACTAATCCATTTAACATTTTGTTTAAAATATTCTTGATACTCTCAAAGAGAAATGATACAGGAGTATTTTCCTATATTCAATATTATGCCCCCCTCGCCTTTGTGTTAAATGATCAGGCTTGCCATTTTCTCAAGATATAGTTTTGGCACCTAAGAAAGATTCCTTTTTTGGACGTCAACGTAAGAATCTACAAAGACATAAGACATTTAAAAAAATACTTCTTACAAAGTTTCCAAAAAAATTTACTTTTCCAAATCCAATAGTAAAGGTAGCTGGATTTGATCTACCTAAATATTACTGGAGCCCTGTCAACACATCTATTCATAGATGGAATTGAATTGACACTGATGTATGTAGATGTGGACAATCACAAGACACGAACTATGTAGATAATAGTTGTCAAACACTTATGTTCACAATGGCAATATTGAGAGACTTAATGCCTTATTGATTCTATCTCTACATGTTTATTTATGATCTAATTAAAAAAAAAACTCCATAAAATATTCCATTATTAAACAATATTTATTTAGCAATTTATTTAAATAAATGTTAAATAAAATGGAATCGGTCTTATACCCGTTTGTTATATATATATCACTTCTTTAAAAAGCTTTATTTTAGAAATATGATTAGGTTTATATATAGATTTCCAAGTAATTGATACTTTTTCCAATCTACTCCTGTCTTCTTTAAAATAGTCAACAAAATATACTAATTTTCTTTCTTTCTATGCATTTTATTTGTCAACATGTCTCTGGGCTGTTATAAATACATCATTTCAGTATTCTCACTGACATCTTTACTCCCACCTTTTTTGTGAATCATAAATTATACAAGTAAAAAATATCACTGATTTCAGACCTTTTTTGTATTTAAGGATTTTTTTTTGGAATTTCAAGAATACATTTTTTACCAATTTTTAATAGTCATTCATTAGACTAGAGATTATCCAGTAATGAATATTTCTGTATCGCTCTCTTGCAAGGTAAAGGACTGGTTTCTATCCTCTTTTAACACCTTATGGATAGGTGTAATCATAAACATATGACCAAAGTCATGTAAAAAAGATGTAAGATCCCCAAGATGCCCATTTAATGCTGTGGTGGTTGACCATGAAATGTGCATATTGGGGCTCATAGATCTTTTTTCATGTCTTTGCTCCTATGTTTATGATTACATCCCTTCACAAGGTGTTAAAAGTGGATAGAAACCAGTCCCTACCTTGTGTGAGAGTGATATAGTGAAAAATACACTACAGAAATATTAATTATTAGATCTTTCACCCTCTCATTCCAAACCCCAAATCTACTAAAACTGGAAAAAAAAATCTAAGCACATTGCAATTTTTTAGGTTTGAAGTATATACTGATTTTTTTAACTTTATAGATGTGTATGTAAATTAATCTATTATATAAAGTTAAAGATCTCCTTTGGAATTTTATTTGGATGATTAGAAGTTTTCGATTAATAGGTATTTGTTTTAACTGCATTCTATCTTTATTACAAACATCAATTAATCAGACATTTTCTACTTAAATCTTGTACTAATTCAATTGGAATTTCATCAATTCATTGTGCTTTATGCACTTCATTTTATATTTACTTATCTTATTTTCTTGTCTAATGACATCATTGAGGATTTTTTTATTATTGTCATTCAAATCATATATATACTTCTTCAATTTTTACTTGCTATTAATACATTATTATTATTTATTTCACTTGTTATTTTATTTATGTTATCTCGCCTTTTTTACCCAAATTATTTTATTCTATCATAAATTAAACAGCCTTTTTAAGGTAACTTTTCTAACTCTTAAATTGTCTTTTTTAATCCACTATTGTTCTTAGCTTTATCTGCTACATATCTCAATTCACTATTAAATTTAATATCATCATCATCATTTTCAACAATACACTACAGGTTGAAGATCTCTCCAAGTTTAATTCAGGTTTTTCAATCTTTAGCCTCTCTTCTCCACATCGCCCCATAACATTTCCTTATTTTATCCATCCATCTCATATATGGTCTTTTTCTAGGTCTTTTACAATCTCTTGGAATCCAGTTTACAATTTCAACTGTCCATATATTATCATCTTTTCTGACAATATGTCCAGCTCAACTTTGTTTCAGTTTTTTAAACCTTTCAATGATGTCAGTAACATCTATTTGTTCTCTCCCCCATGTATTTCATTTTCAATCTCTTGTTACTCCTAACATAATTTCTTCTTACTTTGTTGCCTAGTCTGAAGTCTCTGTATTGCTTTTCTGTTAAGTATCCAAGTTTCAGATCCATAAGTAAGAACTGATAACACATTTATTAAAAACCCTCCTTTTCAAACACATAGCATATTTCATTTTAATATTAAATTGTTTCTACCAGAAACAAAATATAAACTAATAAACAATATACTAAGTTTTATTTGGTGCTTCTAACTTCTCTCTTATTAAATCATCTCATTTTTATCTCAGATATAATTTAAAAATAAAAAATCAAATTGTTAGTTGCTTTAGTGAACATATGTCATTCGAGCACCGGAAATGATAGAATTGGGCTTTTGACTCCATTATCTTACTATGGTTCTCATTTACATAGTATGATGTAAATAATATTATGTCATTAATATATAATATGCAATATTTAGTAAGTACTCATTATATTAGCATCTAAATATTTTTTAAAACACGTCTTTCTCATATAAGACTATGGAAAAACATTCTAGAACTATGGAAAGAATTAGAGATAATATAAATTTGATCTAACTAAAATCATACTGAAATTTAATTTACAATGTTAGAAGTTAATAATAAATAATCCAGCATTTGCATTGCAGGTTAGACAGATGCAGATGCTTATATTAAAAGGAGTTATAAAAACAATGTAGTAAAAAAAAGCTATTGTTAGTACTGTTTTTTGCAATAATTCTTTCTAATTGTAGTAATAATTCATTCATACTAATTTTTCACTATCACGGTTCTATTATAACCAGAGCCAATCAGAGGAGGGGACAGGAGGGGCAGTTGCCCTCGGTCCCCTGAGCCTCGCAATATTAGGGACCTCAACGGTTCTATTATAACCAGAGCCAATCAGAGGAGGGGACAGGGGGGGCAGTTGCCCTGGGTCCCCTGAGCCTCGCAATATTAGGGACCTCAACTTGGCACTCAATATGTTAAACAAAAATATAGGAGATAGCAAAGTGATGGCATGGCTCATAGAACGACCTTAATTTTACAGTTAAATTCCCCAAAAAAATATTTGAGAAAAACTTTTCCAAGCAGGCATACCACGAGTCGAAAACGTAAGCCAGTTTAGGGATGAGGTGCCAGTTTGATGACTCGGTGATAGAAGCGACTGCAGTGCTTGCCAATCAGCAGAAGTAATAATCTGAGACTCCTGTCTGTCAGTTCTGTGCTAACAGTGTTTTACGATACTATCAGTACTAGAATGAATCTAACCTATCAAGTGCTATCTGAATCTGATCTTCTCACTTGTTTCTGTGACTGGTAACTAACTGCTCTTGGAATTCTGTTTTCGGCCCTATAAATAAAAAACTCACATTTCTTCTCTCTCTTTCCACATTCTTATTTTAAATTTTGAAGAGCCTCTAAAATATTAGTTGCCCGGATCTCTCATTTTCTCTGAAAGGCCCTGATTATAACTATATTTGCCTTATCAGTACAATTTTTTTACAATATTGGATTTAAACAGCAGTACCATCTTCCTATGATCAATACTGGGAGATTATAAAATCTGGAATTTAATAAATCTCTTCTAAAGGCCATGATGTGGTAATAAATTGATAAAATAGTTAATATTTCATTTGGATTTTTAATTTTTCTTATATTGACTTATAATGCTTTAGAATTTAAAAGCGTAAGGATAAATAAATATGCTTAAAATTTTTATTTAATATATAGGGTATATGAGCACAGACTTTCACACGACCCACCACTCTACACACTATCTCATAACACTGGTGCACTTGAACACATATATGTTGAAAAAATAAATAATCACCAATATACGTATTTCGTGCTAATCCAGCAATCATCAGTTGGTCCAGATTACCATCTCTACACATATATGCTATAAGTGCTCAGATATATATTAAGATAGCCAATCCTCATACTTTAATGGACAGGCTTCAATCTACTCCACACTCCAGCTCTTCAACCGTTCATCCAATTGAAAATCTGATGATAGAATGCTCAAAGGCCACCCTGAGGCTGAGATTCTTGTCACACCCATGTTGACCTAAGGTCAATCTGACCCCTCATGTACAGCACATAATCTATATAATACATATATAAGGGATGGGCAGACATCTCTACTATGTAATAACTGAAACCCACAGGCTTATTATATATCTGTGTCTATATATGTAATATCTTTTTGGTAATACAGCATCGATTGATCCACGCCATAAGATGGCACTGTTTCTAGTGAAAAACGAATAGATATAACGTTACCGAGCTGATTTGATTATTATTATTTTGTAATGTTATAGTGTTGTTTTTTTTGGTTTGGATATTTTTTTTTTTTGGACCGTATTTTTTTTTTTTTTAAATAAATAAATTGATTTTTAAATTTTTTTTTTAATATGTTTTGTAAAACCTTTTTTTTCTTAATTTTTTTGTAAAACTTGTTTAACAAAATTGGATTACGTTCTTTTTTTTAAAGTAACTTTTTTTTTTTTACACCTTTGATTACGATCTTCTTTTTTTTAAAGTAACTTTTTTTATTTTTTTTGGCTTTTTACTTTCATTAAACTACCACAAAGGCAGTTCTTCTGAGTGAGGAGAATATTTCTCTGTTGAAGAAAGGCCACCGCATCTGCTTTTGTAGCCTGCCATTGAAATATTTTGATCTCGAAAAAGTGTTGGAAGGTGCGTGTGATCGTGAACTTTGCCTAACTGTGACTAACACTCCTCATTAACTGAATTCTGACCCCTGACAATGAAACCAGGGGAGTTTGGAAAATGGTTACAATTTTTTACGAAAGAAAATTAAAAAAAATACATCGAAGCCAAAAAAAAATTATAATATAGTTTTCGACATTCAAAATACAGAAACCTTCACATCATACGCTGTACAATAGTTAAGAGTAATGTCTATAGAGAGTCTTGCATACTCGTCACTAATAATGTTCAACATACTTGAGATGTTGGGGTAATGGGTGCACTTCAACATCTTAGCGGTTGAACAGTTTACTAGGCCGTAAGATCTATGAGCGGCCTTGTAAACAGCATATTTATGTGCTTTAGCATAGAAACAGCGCCATCTTATGGTGTGGATCAATCGATGCTGTATTACCATATTTTTTTATGAGATGGTGTGGAGAGTGGTGGGTCGTGTGAAAGTCTGTGCTCATATACCCTATATATTACATATATAGACACAGGTATATAATAAATAAGCCTGTGTGTTCAGTTAAAAAATTTATTGTAATTATGTAATTAGATCACGTTCCTATTTTTTCTACATCATTATACCCTGCACGGTTTGGCGTTACTGGTAGAGCGTCCAACTTGGGATTGATAGGTCGGTATTTGGCTCTGGAACTTGTTATGAATTCCTGAGCAATAATGCCGAATGCCCCCCTTTTATTAATGCTATTATTATAATTTTGCTTTTGATTATTTATTTTCCAATTTATTTAGTTTGTTTACCTCAAATTTTGATATTCTCAGCTTTGTTGTTTCAATCATTTTCTTAGACTACATGTGTAGATTTAACAATGTAGTCAAATTGATTAAAATCTCTCGTTGATATGTTGGCTGAGAATAAATGATTTTAAATTTTAGGCTAGGTTTTTTTTTCGTCAGCAGAATTGGTTTATTTGGAAATTGTGGGTTTTTTTTTTTTTTTAATAAATAAAAATTAATTTATTAAAATCAGAATGAACAGTAATTCTATTATGCTGAATTTGATGGAATAATATGATCAATTAAGTTTCTACATATGAGGGGTCAGATGGACTTAAGGTCTACATGGATATGACAATAATATTGGCATCAACTAGAGCTTTGATCATTCCATTACCAGATTTTCAATAATATGAATAGTTGAAGAGTTGGATAATGGAGAGGATTGAAGCCTGTCATTAAAGTTTGTAGATTTGCTGTCTTAATATAAACCGAGCACTGATTATATATTAAAACAGGCAAAACTCACTATACATATTGCCACACACAGCAAGCTAGAGTAATCAATGGATGCCAGAAGGCTTGTGCATAAAATCCCCATCTAGTGCCTACTCATCCAACATCCCCAGACTAGTTTCTGGCTTGTGGCCTTTGTCAGTGAGGAGCCTTGGATCTGAGAGCACTGCACCTAGATCTTAGGATCTAATACAACCCTCCAGCAGCCACCTTTTATCTCCACTTAACTACAAAACTATGAATCAAACTAAAAACACCTTAATGTTTTCAATCCAAGCCCAGTTAGCTTATATAGTCATATGGGTCTGAACCCAGTTCAGTACCCATACATTTTGGGATATTGGCTGAGTAAACACCCTAGAAGGGGATTTTATGCACAAGTTTCTTCTGGCATCCATTGATTACTCTAGCTTGCTGTGTGTGGCAATATGTATAGTGAGTTTTGCATGTTTTAACAACAGTTATACACAAGCATAAGAGGTGGTGGTCATGTGATGTTTATTCACTGATTATATATGTGTGGGAGATGATGATCTGGACCGACTGATGAGTTCTGGTTCAGCATGAAATACATATATTGGAGATCATTAATCTTTTCACACGTATGTGTCATGTGTATCGGTTATATTACTTAGGGTGGATGGCTAAAGGGAGCTTGAAAGTCTGGGTTCAAATCCTCTTTTAATTATAACTAAATGAAATAAAAGCTCAATAAATTGATTAATAATGAATTAATATTTATCAGGAATTTAACTGTCATTTTCATTTCTTTGATGAAATTAATTTGTATTTTATTTAAATTAAATGTTATCAAGATATTTATTGTTGAACAAAATTAATGAACTAGTTTATTATCTTGACAATTACTGAAGCTTTTTAAAAATGTCAAAGAGAACAATAACCATTTTCACATAATCTTATAACATTTGCAGACTCTTTGTATTTTTATTACAATAATTTAACAGTATTTTTGCTGGGTAATTTTTTAGATTTGTATCTAGGCTTAAATAAAAATATTGTCTCGTATTATTTAGGGCAATGGTAGAGTCCTGGAGTTTAAGATCCATGGATTGCCATCTATCGGTTATTTGCGGCGAATTTCTTTCGAATTCTGGAACAATAAGCCGTTGAAGTATTTTTTATTATTATTTAAAATGTGTTGAAAGGTCATAGTATACTTTTTTATATATATAAAATGTGAATGTGCAGTAGAATGAAATCAAAATACTGTTTGCATGTGTGTGGTAATAATTTGCTATTACTTGCCACATACCATTAACATCTAGCTCCCACATGCATAACCTACCGATTTAAATCCAGGTTTTTAGATAGCTGAAATTTCCAGAGATTTTTTTTCAAGTTGAAGCCTAGTTAATCATTCAATTATTGGTCTGTAAATGGTATTTAGCTGTTTATTAACTAGAAAGTAAAACAAGAAACTTTACTAAAATCCTTACTACCTATAATTGACTAGATTAATGAATATTGTCTTTAATTTACTATTTTTATATGAAGGGATTTGGAAAGGTCTTTGCCCTGCTACGAGTAGTTTAGTGCTGTTTGATAATTTATCTACACATCTACCATCTGCACTCATCTACCCTACTATGGTGTGAATCATTATTTACATCAAGTATACTTGCATTGGATGTGAAATGGAATGTATGACATTTAAACATCTATAGAAATTGGTAGGAGATATTGACTTTTCACTTTTTATTCAAGAATGATGGCGTAAGATTATCATTGAGCATCTTTGTTATTTTTTTTGTTGGAACATTTTGCCAAAAGGATTAAAATGTGGGATTTTCCATTGACAGAAGATCGTGCAGTCAAGTATTTCCAAAATTACAGTATATTAAACAACCAGTTTGGTGGCTTATGCAGAGAGAATGGTGAATGCTTTATTGTAGTCATTACAGATTTGCCGCAGTTACATTAAGTTTATTTTAGTTACAATCATTTTTTTTGTGTAATTTGTTGCATTTTTATAATAGTATTTAAAAAACAAAATAAAAGGAAATATTAAATACGACAGTTGTTAGTCAGCCATATTGTTTTCAAGATTTATTCGAAGGCCCTGAAAATGGAAAATTAAAAAAAAAAAAGCCTGGCAAACTTCTGGTAAAGGGATAATACATAAGTACCAAAATTTGTTTGATTTGATGTTAAGGGGAACAGAAGAATTAAATCAAGCTAAGTAATCATTTAAATTACCCAAACCTTTTTAATCCAGTCAAAACAGATTGAAAAGAAAAAATAGAAGTAAACATATTTTGATCTGCATTGCTGTTTTTTTAATTAGGATTAACTTGATAACCACCACACCACCATTAATAATAGATTTTTTTTGTCCTGTAAACTACTCATTATATGATTAGTCGTGAAATTATTGTGTACATCATAGTCCGCTGCTGTTTGTTTAGATTATAAATTGACTATTAAAGTCATTATCCATTAAATCAGAGTATAATTTTAAATCTCCAAACTTAGTAAATTAATTACTTAAGAATGATTATTTTGCTCTTTTTCATCATAATGGTAAAATGTAAACACTTTCAATTAAAAGTAATAATCCCTGCATTGTGATTTTGCAATATTATATTTATACATTAAAAATAACTTAATTTTGTCTATCTATTATTATATAGCACTGAAAATTTTGAAATTATTAAAGCGGAAGTCAACCTTCGCTATTTCTTAAATATTATAAATCTCCGTGCACTCGCCCAGCAGTAAGAGTTTAAAAAACTTTAGTGAATCATATAAGTTTAGAGTGTATTTGTATAATATCAGGAACGCAATAGACTCAAGCCATGATTTAAGCATGGTCCTTGAGAGTTGATGTATATACAAATACACTCTAAACTTAAGTGATTCACTCAAGTTTTTTTAAACTCTTACTGGTGGACGAGTGCATGGAGGTTTTTAATATTTAAGAAATAGTGCATTATTGGAGGTTGACTTGCGCTTTAATAATTTCAATGTTGTCTAATAACTGTGAGTTGTCTTTTGAGATTTATTTATTTATACATGTTTATAATTGTTTAATTAAGACTCAAATCTATTTGAATTTATGGTTAATGACAAGACTTGGCACAGATGATGAAGGAGGGAAGGGGATGTTTCTTTGAAATCAGTTTTGTGGGCCTCTTAGTATTATAGTTTGAAATTCTGAACTGGGTTATATTTTAGTTGAGTAATGCTTAAATATGAAAAATAGTTTTAAGCATAATTCCATTAATTGAAATAATTGATCTATCTTTTAAAAATTATTAATTTTATTGTCTTAATTGATATCGCTATTCTTCTTTTTCATATGAACACAGCTTCATCTACCATTATAATAACAAAAACTAAAATTTTTGCCGTTACATTCTGACTAACAGTGTGCTCCAAAGCCAACAATTGTAAAAGAAAGATCAAGGAGGCATATTTTATTATCAGTGATAACAACGCGATCAATAGACGCGACACGTGTTTTGCTATTTCAAGAAAGTGGACAAATTAATTTACACACGCATTTGCCTACATTATTATTTAGTAATATTACAGCAATGGTTTATATCTATTTTGGCCATGAATATGAGGGGAAAACCTAGAAAGTACTAGGACTAGATTAATTTAATTGTTTTTGTTACTACTGACAGCTTCTTTTTCAGTGTGTTAAAGTGCTTATATATACTATTATGACTAATCCAAAATTAGCTTATGTGCAGTTATTACAATGATTAAATTTTCTGATTATCAATATCCTTTCCATGACAGCTTGTTATATACTCTTTTCTCCCAACACTTTCGAAACAGCTTTTTTTTTTTTTTAGAATACTACAAATTGTCCATCTTATGAATTTAGAATATCATCTATTCATTTTTTCTTTTCAAAATAGAGTATAATTTTCCATATATGTCAATGAATACATCAAATTTCTTCTTTTTAAGACTTGTTTTTATATGACTAATAAAAATAAAGTAAATCCAACGTTTCGACTAATTTATATAGTCTTTTTCAAGGAACACTAAAAAATAAAAAAATATAATAATAAATATCACATACTCCAAGCAAATGCAAAACTCTTAAAAAATACTAAAAATTATCTTTACCTCAACACTTTTTTCTATTACAAACAATCTCAACTTAATCAAATTTTTTACATTTATATACCCATCCAAAGATATCTTTAAAACATTTAATTAACAAACCTATTATTTTCTTTTCTATTAACACCCTGTTTAAATCAGGTTTAATTTCACTAATGTAAATTCCTTCCTTTATCATTCTTTCATAGAGATGTCAAATGTTGGGACTACAAAAAATAAATTAGAAACTAGATTAAAACAGTATTTAAGTGATAAAAATTCTGCTATTTACTATCATATGAATAAATTTAAACATAAAGATTTTGAAATAACACTTTTAGAATGTATAAAGTCATACTATGAAAGAATGATAGAGGAAGGAATTTACATTAGTGAAGTTAAATCTGAATTAAACAGGGTATTAATAGAAAAAAAGAAAAGAAAATAATAGATTTGTTAATTAAATGTTTTTAAGGTATCTTTGGATGGGTATATAAATGTAAAAAATTTGATTACGTTAAGATTGTTTGTAATGAGCTAAAAAGAATTTTTAGTATTTTTTAATACTTTTGCATTTGTTTGGAATGTGATATTTCATCATCATCAACAACAACAACCATTATCAATCCACTGCAGGATGGTCTCTCCAAGTTCAATCCATCTTCTCCGATGTTTAGCTGCTCTTCTCCACATCATTCTTGCACACTTTATTTCATCCATCCATCTCACATGTGGTCTCTTTCTGGGTCTTTTACAATCTCTTGGAATCCCGTTTAAGATTTCAATTGTCCATTTATTATCATCTCTTCTAGCAATATGTCCAGCCCAACTCCACTTCGGTCTTTTAATTTTTTCAATGAGGTCAGTAACACCTGCTTGTTCTCTTACCCATATATTGATATATGTGATATTTATTATTATATATTTGCATTTTTAGTTTTAGTGTTCCTTGAAAAAGACTATGTAAAATAGTCGAAATGTTGGATGTATTTAATTTTTATTATTGTTGTATAAAAACAAGTTTTTTAAAAAAGGAGTTTGATGTATTCATTGACATATATGTCTATCTTATCTATACTTGAAAACATTAAATTAAAAAAAAAAAAAACATATTTGAATTCACTTCTTTTTTATAATCTTTATTTTATTAATAGCTTTAACTGATCCATAGTTTTCATCAGCTCTTAATATTTCTTTAAACAAAACAAAAATACCCTTTTTTAATTTTAATATTTTCAACGAATTTGCAGAAAATATTGCTTTTAAAATCTGTTTCAAGCACTTGTATATATCTGTGTGTTTTATGTGACATATTTTGTACCCATGATAATTCTATTATAAAACAATGATGCCACAGTCTTTATGGGCTAGTTAGATGCTTGTTGTTGAGCAACAATGCCCATTCATGGGAACTTCCAATTTAATGCTTCTCAATTCCTGATTTAACCATAACTCAAAAACTAATCTATCATTAAACATGTATATATTTGACAAAAAATGTTCATATTCCAAAGTTTAAAACATTTTTGTCTGAAAGAAGTTTCTGTAAAATGTATTGTATAACTCGCTATATGTCGTTAAGTATATATTTTATGAAAAACTTCACTTGATAGTAGTTATGTAGAATTACAAACCTTTGAAATTTTTGCTTGAATCAGTCATATACTAGCTAAAGTAGATTATCACATGATACTAAACATGTGTTGCATGTTTATGTAATATAACATTTTCGCAATAAAAAAAATCTTATACTTGTGTACATGGGCTGCACAAATTATCATTGTGGGTTACATATGGCCAGTGGGCCATAGTTTTCCCACTTTTGTATTTAGAATTAATATATATATTTTAAAAATATAGTCTATTCAAAGTAATCAATCTAATACATTAAAAAGTATTAATATAATCTATATATGTTTGTGTGCATATAACGTGAAAAGGAAGGAAATATAACATTTAAAAAATCAATACCAGTTTCTTTCCGAGGCACTTTTAATAGTATATTTATAATATTTTTATCAATATGAGTTTTAGCCATTTTTATGACGTCATCTATTTAGTGTACAGTAATACATTTCTATATTTATAAAATCAATGACTCATTGAATTTTTGAGTTTATATTTATATTCATTAGTTTTGTTCCAATGAATTCGTAATTAAGTAATAGCATTTTATTTGCTCGTATTAAATTATCCAACAGTTGTAAACATAAATTTTTTATATAAATAATATATTAAAATGAATAATTGCGTTTATATATAAATAATTACAAGGAAAACTACGTCACACATCACGTGAGTTATAAATAATGTATGGTGATTTTTTTTTATTTTTACTCCATCTTCATACTTTTGCTTATATAAATTTATATGAGTGAAGGGTATTCGTAATCTAATATTAAATAATGAAAATTAGAACTACTCTTGTGTTTAAACTTTTTCTCATCTTTTGTAAACGTCGGTCAGTTATTTGCAAAGTCCTACATCTCAACCGACATTATGTTCTCCAAGGTCATCTAAAAATTCCGTCTCTTCTCATCTTCCACATTCTTTCATAATTTCTCTACTTTTAAATGAACTTTATTTCTTTTTAACTTCTCTAATTAATATTCTTTTTTTACTTGTGTTTTCGGTATCTATGTTTCTAATTTTGCTCTTCCTGTTAATCCATTTTTTCAATCACACATCTAAAGCTTAGAATGATTTCATATTCTTATTTGTTTCTAATCGTTCAAATCTCTACTTCGCATAAAGTAGCACTTCTGACAAGCCTCCATATTAGTTTTAGCTTCAAACCAATTACATACTGAATTTTTACATAATGGTTGCTTGTGGCTGATGAATGGAGTACTGTTTGAACTGTCTCCCATGTAGACAGTTAGTGCAATCTATAAGATTTTGAATAAAAAAGTATTGTATAAGTTGAAAAATATATATAAAACTTTTATTGCTCATGCGCTAAATGCATTTGCATCAAATGATCATGCATCAGTATTGTTACTATGCATGAAGCATTTTCACAAAGTATACATTATATAAAACATCATATTTCTACTAATAAACTTTAAAGAACACTCTGCAATTAGTAATTTTGTGATTAAGTTTTAGAGGAGAGGTATTCATAGGCTTAATGTTGTAACGATCCGGAGAAAGGTACTTAACGTAAACTGCACTACAGGGCGCCATCTAGGCATTTGAACCTAGAAAAATTTAAAGAGTAGGCAGATACGTAAGTCAAAAAAAAAAAAATTTTTTTTTTATTTTGGTTCCGGTCGTTAGCCCATGTCACTAGCTCAGGGAGTAGCAGAGATTTAATAATATCATATCTTATCTAATTAGATTTCAACATTAAAAAATAAATAAAATAAGCCACTGCCAGTAATTAGCATACAAACATTTATTTATGCACATATATATAAGATTTAAAATTATTTTAGTATTAGTTTTACATTTTAACATTTAACATTATTTTTAACTTTGATTTTTGACTTTTAATTTACATTTAATTACTATTATATTCTAATTTTACATTTTAATTAAGTTCGCACAGATAAATTTATGAAAGCTTGTTTATAATGTTGAATATAGATCAGTTACATAGATTTCACGGTCAAAAACATTTCAAAGTAAACATAAACGATCAAAATACAAAATTATTGATTACTGACAATTGC